>JAVHNF010063198.1:2857-13048 GCA_034783455.1 Micropsitta finschii
CAGAGGAAATGAGAGTGACCCATGCGATAGAGTAGGGACAGCAGCACATGTGGCCATGCTGGAGTCCTAGAGCCCACGTTTATGGCATGGGGCGCACGTCAGAAGCCCTGCACCGCAGCAGAAATCCTTCCTGGCTCCAAAACACTTGGAGATGTATGAGAGGGGATGCACCACACTAAACACTGTACAAAGGGCATACACACGATGAGCTCCATGCTCTGGAGGGGCCAGAAGGAACACAGGGGGTGACCAGCCTGAGGCTGCCCGGGGATCACACACTGAGACCCCAGCACTTTGCTTTGAGGTCAAAACACCCCATTCAACTCTACAGCAGGGCTGGAGGTTCCCCTTCCTTTCCCCAGCACCACCACCCTAGACCTGCCATGCAGGTGAGCAAGGGGAAAGGCTGCACTTTGGTTGCCATTCATACCTGAAGCGATATCATCCCCTCACTTATCCACAGCCATTACAACACTCGGGCAGCCTGGCCTATAAGCACTACAGGGAAAAGTCACTTCTTGTCAGAAAGTGACTGCCTGGCAACTTGCTGTTACAGTGCTTAACCCTCTGTGAAACGTACGGTTGTCATTGCCTTCCCACCATTTCAGAAAGCAGATGATCTGTAACCAAGCATATCTGAAGCTTAAAAAAGGCTTTCTATTATAAATTTATATATATATAATATTTATATTATAAATGGAGTTCTTGTAAATCATTTACTTTCCCTTTAGACATAACTAAAATGTTCATTTGGAAGCAGGGTGATTGGCATCCTAACAATACTTCGGCTCATTTCAGTAAGGCCAAAAGCAATGCTGGATCCTTGCAGGCAGGGCCAAAGCTCCTTTTCCTTCTCACAGGTTCAGCTTCCGATGAATGTTTTCCCATAAAGCCTTTTAAAGGCCTATCAACAGCCTGAGCCCCCCTGCTTTGGGAATGTTTTGGTACAATTTGTCTGACAAACAGGCTACAGAAGGGATGGAGGTTGCCACCTCTGAACATCAGACTGCAGGAGCCATTAGCAGCAGCTTTCTGTCCAAACCCATTCAGCCTGTACCAACCTGCTGCCAAGCTGCAGGCTTTCTTGAGAACAAAGATGTACATCAGGACCCCTCATGTATCATTTGCCAGTACCAACCTATGAAACAGCAAAAGCTCTAGGTGTTGAGGAGGACACACAGGGGAGGCAATGAGCTTTTACATATAAACCAATGAACCTACATTTCAACCTAACCCTGCAGAAGGGCACATGCCTGGGTCACACTCTCTGGTCAAATTCTCCAGACACAAAGTAGAGCAGAGAACCACAGCAGAAGGGACCAGCATCCTCTGTGCACCTCCTGTGGATGGAGCATGGGTCCACCCTCCAGCTGCCTACAAGCACAGCAAGAGCAGAGTGTCCAGCAATAAGCCCACCAACTCACATCAATGGAACAGCCAAGGAGGGAGCCTTTCTGAAGTGCCTTCTGAATGATCCTGAAGAGGTTGGGAGGTGCCTTCTGCAGCTCATACCATTCTGCAATTCCTCCAGTGAAGTCCTCAAAGCCTTCAGTGGTGGTGCCACCAGACAGAGACTCATATGATCCATTCAGCCTGCACGACAGGGGACACACACACACAGAGCCATCAAGCTCCCCATTTTCCTCTTCTCACACATACAACCACCAGGTTCCCTATTCTCCTCTTAGGAGAAGCATTCAGTTGTGCCAACTGTCACAGCTTTTCTAAGTTCAACAGCACCACCAGCAGCTATGAACACCTCCTCCATTGCTTCCTAGACCTCTACTTGGAAAGCCCAGCATAAAATGTTATACTATCATGTACACAGGATGTAGGTTTAGTTATATCAATGGCAAAAATCATGGACACTATTTGAGAAAAAGGAAACTATTCGAACAACCCAAAACCCCAACAATTTGCCTCTCTAGTTCTACAGTCTTTTAATCCCTTTAACAATTATGGGTCTGTTTTTCAGCTGATCTAAGTTAGCTCAGTTTCTTAAGTCAACTGAAAATAGCAGTGCTAGATAGCAGAATTCCTCCATGCCCATCCTAAAACCAGACTTGTGCATCTTCACCTTCAACGGAGATGTGGACTCATGGACTGGTGTGCTTTGCAGGCTGAAGAAGTGAAGCTGCAAGCCCTCACAGGCATGTAGAGCACGTGAAACAAAGCTTTCCAAGCCCCAGTGACAGAAGACAGCACTCTAGGAAAAACCTTGCCATGAGATACAGGAGCTGTTTTTCTTGGCTAGCATCAAAGCCAATCCTTTTGTCTATCTGTCTCAAGGACCTGTCAGCAGTTGTGGGATATCCCAGAAGCTGTAAAGACTAATAAATCAGGTTGACTTTTTAAACGTGTCTCTGCAGGTGAGGGTGCCGTGGGGAAGGAGAGGCACTGGGAGATGGGAGTGGGGTAAAACCCTGGCCTCAACTCACTTGGCATAGGCCTTCTCCAGCAGCGCGCTCCAGAACTCACTGCCCTCTGCTGAGTGCACGAAGAGCAGCTTCCCATTCTTGGTGGGCAGGCGGTCATCCACCACGACATCCAACCACTCCCCGTACTGCCAGAACTGGAAGAGAACACAGGCACCTCGTCAGCACCCCATGCTGCATGCTCAGGTCACCAGGACATTCAAACACCCATTTCCTAGAGGAGAAGCCAGCTTCGCCCACCCTGTTCAGGGGTGCATGTCCTCAGCTGGATCTGCTGATGGACATCTGCTCCCTTCCACCATCACCCTTCCTGGATGCCTGCTTTTCTGCCTGGCTCTTTGATGTTCCTCAAAGAGTTCCAGCAAACACCACACAGACACAGCCAGCCACATCGGCTCCCGGCCAACAGCACGGGGCAGGGGGGAGGCTGTTTTTCACCTACCTGGAAGTGGAAAATTCCTGCATATTTATCCTGGAAGCTCTGGTCTTTGGGAACAACACGGGCCAGAATTTCTTCATTTAGGGTGAGAGAGGCAATAGCGGCCAAGAGCCAACAGTCCCCTGTAATGGAAAAACAGGGGGAAAGAGACATTGTTCATTATTCAAACTTTATTCTATAGCTTTTGTATGCTGCACAGGGCTCCTGCATTATAGCCAATAGTCACCTCAGCTGTGGTGAGATGATCCCTCCCATCACTTTACCTCTAAGGCAGATCAAATGGACGAGCACAAACACCCACCATCTCCAGAGCAAGCTTCCTTTAAATCAAAGTAACAAAAGAAAAGCAAAAGCAGGCTTTCTATGATCTACCAACACATAGTCCAATGCTGGGACTATCTGAAAGAAAACTTGGTATTCAATGGGGTGCCTGCAGGTTAGGAAGCAGCATGGGGAAAAAGCAAAGAACAGGGCCTGTGGGCACACACAGGTACTCAAGGATGTGGTTTCTCCCCAGAAGGCCACATCTCCTCAAACATAGGCAGCTTCCCTCCTCTGTGTTTAATAAACACCTACTGACTTGCCATCCAGAGACCTATCCCATGGACAAGCTCCCTTTAAGGGCTCTTGCCAGCCTCCTACAACACAGGAGCTCCTTTCACTTTATACATCTCTGGAGCCTCTTGCTGAGGTCTCTCTGTTTAGTCCAAGATCTTGTCCCTGGCACTAGACACCAGAGAGTCAGGAAAGGGCTGAAGGCAGGCACTGTTCCCTAGTCCCACACACCTCTTCACCCTTCCTGGGATGGAGCCAGCACACACAGCTCCTGCACGTTGGTGCCCCAGGCTGTCTGGACAGTGTTTTTCCACACCATCTCCTACCATGCAGAGGGAGGAGACCACAGTTACATAAACGTTACCTCCATTTGTTGTACTTACTTTCAGAAACCAGTGTTTAACAGAGTGGTTACCTTCCTGCTCAGCCATGGGCCTCCTGCAGCCCATTAGCAAGATGATTAGAGATACAGAGACCCAGCTGACTGCAGCTCACACAGCCCAACATAAACCTCCCTTTCCCATTATCAGCTCTGCTGTTGCCTTGCTTTATGGACACAGGGAGGTCGATATTACACATCAGATCCCACAGAATGGTCCTGCAGCACCTATAGGACTGCAGGTTCAAGAGCCATGAGCCATCCATGGCTGCCAGCAAGTTAAAGGCCAGCAAAGCAGCAGGCTCTATACAGCCTCCTATAGGAGGGAGGGTCAAAAGCTCACAAGTGAGAAGATGGGATCCAAATGGGAGAAAATCTTAAGCAGATTTAACTCTAAAGCGGCTCTTTGAGGGTCGTCCTCAGGCCCAAACCCATCACCACTCAAGACAGCTCTAGGAGGAACATGGGCAACCTGCAATTCCCTCCTCGTTGCCCCTCTCTTTCCGCAGCTGATCCCCAGCAGCAGCTCAACAGATTACATTTGTGCCATGGCCCTTCTCACATTGCGAGGAAGTTGGAAGATGTGAAATTGCAGACTGATTGCAAAACCTCAGAATCTTACATTCTATGTCCTACGGCACAGCTGGGCAAAACCATAGAGCCCTTGGACTCGGCAACAAAGCTGCAGGCATTGCTGAAGGCCCCTTGTGCATGCTCTGTAGGGTGGGTGGGAACAGCCCAAGGAATGCTCTATGCTCCTTGTTTGCAGTCAGCTGTGGAGGTGTTTCTCCCCACTCAATTGCTCAACCAGAGACATAAACCAGGGTCCACGCTGCACAGTCTTGCTCGATCAGACAAACTCAACCACTCCAAGAGAAGCCTGGAGCATCTCACATGAGCGCTACTAACCTCGTAAGAGCTGTGCTGGTTTAAATGAGGAGCAAGGCTGGCCCAGAGGGCAACTGTCCCACCCTTCCTCCAAAGTGATGGTAGCTTTTCTATTCCATAAGGAAGATAGGGGCTGGGCAGGCAGAGAGCAGCACAGAAAGAGTAAAGGAACAACTCAACACAATCACAGTAGCTCAGGAAGTCTTGGTCAAGAAGCAGCTCAGGCATCTAGATAAGAGCATACTCCATTTAATGCTGTAATACATCTTTTGAGTCAGACTTCCCCTGTAGATAAGCAAAGGGGTTCAAGGAGGAGAAACACCCCCAAAAGACCTCTAAGCATATAAGCAGAATTTATAAAGAATTTCCTTTACTTTCTAGCTGCTCCATTAAGGCAAACAAGAAGAGAAAGAATCTGTACAGTCTGTTGAAATATCTCTCTGTTGAACTTTACACTGAGTTCTAAGGAGAATCTGAGCCAGACAAACACGGATCTTAACTCGCACAACTCTGGACAGGGTCTTCTTGAGATTAAAAGGCAGATGCAGCATACACGGGAGACACACCACCCTCTGGTTTCCACATTTAAAAGTGCTCAACAGTCAGGTTATCACCTCTCCCTTTCTGAACACTGAGCACTAAAAGCAGGCCTGACAAGTCAAAGCCTGGATGACAACAGATCTTGTGGTAACACCTGGAGTTTTAGCCTGCACTAAGTAAGCCTAAGCAGGGTCTCTACCAAATAGTCTTAACTGTAAGAACTGGTACTTTTGTAAAGCTCTTGACAGTGACTTTCCTTTGATAGAGAAGCAAAGTCCAAGAGGAGTCTCTCAAACAGGTTACTTATATGAAGAATCTGAAAGGGGTGTTAGCAAAGCCAGGTTTATCATGGAGAACTTTTGTAAGTGCACAATACAATACAATAGGCAGAACAAGGTTATCAGAAAAGGGAATATTATCAGGCTGAGAGTTTATTTACATTGACAAATACTATTTTTTCCTTTCATGCTTCCTTTTTGCTGTTATCAATGTTTTACTTTCTGTTTCTATCTCTGCATTACTGAGCCTTCAGCTATAAACAACAACATTAAGAAAAATCAATTGCGAGGCAAGAATAGCCATAAGATAAGGGCTTAGGACTGACATTCTGGAAAGCAAACACAAGAAAGCATCCCATGAAGCACCTGGAGAACTGGAAGCAAAAGGCAGCTCTTCTGATCACCGCACAGCCCACGTGAGACTATGGGATCAAAGGGAAAACGTACATCAGGCCATTATACATGTAATTGTTTTAAAACACCCATAGAAAAACAACTACTCAATGCATTTACATTAATACCAGGGACTCCAGGAAGTTTTCTGGTTAGAAGCATGATGCTGCAGCAACCCATTTACAGCAGGGTGGTTGCCAGCATGGCAAAACCATACATCTAGCTTTCCAAATTCATCCTATTCATTATTTTTCCACACATTTTTATGTAAGGAGGAGACACCTATGTCACAACAGCAGAGCAGAGATACCGCGCTGTGTACACCCCAGTGTTGTGATACCATGGTGACATCCCCTCCAAAGAAGGTGGTTAAGGGTGAATAAGCTTCCTCTCCCGGGTGGCTTCGGTTCCTCCCCTCTGCTCTCATGAGTCACCACATCCCATGTGCTGTTATTCTGAGCCAAACACCTTCAGATCTGACACTGCAAAACTAACTCCAAATAATCACCTTTAAAAGTTTCTCCTACAAAGGAACACAAACACAATAGAGGATAATCCAAAGCCCAAGGGCAGCATTTTGGTGTCTGGAAAACTTAGCGAGCAGCCGCCTTGGTGAGGAGATCACCTTTTCTGCCCTGATGATCAGCTATGCCTTTTATGCACATAATCTAGGCCCAACAATGAAACAATTGTATAGGCTGCATCTGGCCCACAGACCAAAGACTCTTGCTTGAGCTAAAAGGAGCATGTGTACCACTGCTCATCAGCCAGGATGTTTGGTCTGCAACCTGCTGAGAAACCAGTTGCAGCAGTGATGGGCACATGTGCTTGGAATGCCTCATCAGTCCCTGCAGCATCCTAGGATGTTCTGAAAGGCTTCACAACAGCAATGAAACCCCATGTAGGTACAGGTGTGCTGCTTTGCCGTCAAGCTTTTTGGAGGGTAAACAGGACTACAAAAGCTTCCTATGGAAAAAAGCAACATAATAAAAATATAAAAAGCATTTGTAAAGCACATCTGCTATCCTCCTTGTGTAAAACGGAAGAGATTCAATACAGGCTCTCAGTAACTCAATAGCTCTACAGAGAAAAGATCAACAGCATCCAATTATTACCCAACCACTAAACTGTCATACAATACCAAAATCCTGGCCAGATTCATAAGAAGATAGTGGGGTGAGTCACTGCAGTACTTAGTCATGTGAAAACAGCAATACAACCTGAAACACTAACATCCTCCTATATAAATGGCATTATTTTGCCTCCTGAACCAACAGCTGGGAGTCAGTTCATATCCTTTGGTGATAGCATGCAACCTTATGAGAGCATCTGACTGGTCCAAAGACCATTAAGGCAACAATCACTTTCATCAATTTAAATCAGGGTTTGGCACAGGCAACAATCCCACAACGTGAAAATGAAGTTACAGATATTTCATTCCAGTGCTCTTGCTGCCACAACATCTGGATAGGAAGGCTGGAAGCCTGCAGAAAGCAACTAAGTGCTTTCAGAAACCAGAACCTCTACAAAATGCCAGATGTTGAAATGGCGTTAAAACAAACTCTGTTTTCAAGCTGAACAACTCCTTAGCAGTAAAATTTCACAGTATGAAGAGGGCATGTGTGTTAAACACTGGGGCATGCCCCGTGGTGGCACTCCCAGTGGTGGGAGACATGATACTGGACAGAGAGAATACACAAAGGAAGCTGCTGACATGCCAAGGGCTTCACTGATGACCCACTGGAGCCTAATCCATGTCACAGATGCTACTGAGGCACGAGGAGAACTCAGTTCACAATCTCTGTATTACTTATTGTCAGGACGTGTTACACAAATTGTATCTAGTTATTAAGGCACTAACCTAAGTAACTTCTGAAAGAAAACACAACCACAAAATATATGAAATAAGCTTCCCTATCCGTTCTATTTTTGGACATGAAAACACAGTAGCAGCAGCAGGACTAGAAACTAAGAAGCTGCAACGTGGCTAAGACTATGCCAATGAACAGCAAACAGAACTCCGTTCCTTTGCCAACCCCCCTGCAAAGTCACAACACACAGCATGTATTAGTCATGTTTCCCTACTCGAGGGCTTCCCCTCAGCCCTGCTGTCAGTCTAATCTGTAGATAAGAGGGTTTTAACTCTTCCTACAATTACAGAGGAGCCTCACTGCTCCCACCCCATCCTACTTCCTGGAGCATCCCCACAGCTGTGTCCTCCTTTCCAGCTGCCTTCTGGGAGGACAGAGGAGGCACTTGCCTAAAAACACTGGCAGACAAGGCAGGAGAGAGTTTTTCAGACCAGGATAGCTGTGCCCTGTGCACACACAACCAGTTTAAGCCACGTGCCTCTGGCTGTCCCCTTGGGCTTCCAGGTTTCAGGGTGTCCTTCCTGGAGTTCTCTCCCATGGCAAAGAAGCTCCTCGCCACACAGGCAACTGCTCTCCGAAGCAGAGGTTAGTCGGGTTGCTCTCAGGCACATGGATGTGAATGTGAAAGGGATTAGAAGCAATCAGAAAAGCCACCAGGAAACCAGTTCGTGCCATCCCTGCTCAATGCACACAGCAAGGCTGTGCTCAGTGGCCAAACGCACACTGTCCCTACCAGCAAATGCCCGGGAGAGGCAAGGAAGGTGTGATTTGATATAAAGAGAGGTGGCAGGTTTTGACAGGATGTATTTACAGAGTGAGTTACATACAGCCTAGTATAAACTGGGTGCTACTGGGGTAGCACCTGCATGGGAAGCTCAGCTTTCTGCCTCCACCTTACCTAACGCCCCTTGGCAGATGTCTGTGCGAGTGGCTCCACCAGCTATGAACTGGGGGCTGGAACACAGCTCCTGGGAACAAAACAAGCCTCTCGTTACATATATCCACAGGTAAGGGTGGGATTAGAACCCCACTTGCAGCAGACTTAAACAAGGGATTGACCATAGCAGATGAATACCGCAGAGATGGAGCAGGCCGGGAATGAATGCAGGCACCAGACATGTGAAGAGCGGTGAGGACAGTGATACCAAAGCTTGCAGGCAGCCATCCCACTTCACAGTATGTGCCAGGAGGTCCACTGTGGTTCTACACATGCGCACACACCACTTTGCTGTTACCTCCCCACCACTGGCTACCTCAAGGCCTTTAAGAAACATCCATGCACCCCGTATCCATCTGACCCGATGGATGGCTACCGTGGCCAGACAGGGCTGCTTTGGCAGCCACAAGCACAGGCTGAGCAAGGGCTGGGAAAGGAAACCTCCGGATCACAGACAGCTCATCTCTGCTAAGGGAAGGAGTTATGGATCTGAAGTGACAGCCCCACAACAAGCACTCTGTCCACCGGGATTGCTCGGGATGGAGACAAACGGCTTTGTTGCTACTGGTTTTTTAGGCAGAGCCTGTTCCCTCGCCAGCCCGCACCCGGCGCAGAGGGCAACCCATCCCCGGGGCTCTGGGCACCGCGATCTGCACCGGAGGAGGCTGTGGGAGCCGGTCTGGGGGCGGAGAAACGAGCCAGGGGGGAGAAAGGGGAGAGCAAAGAGCACATGCACAGCCCCGCAGGATTAAACCAAACGCAGGCTGAGGGTAAGGAAAGGAAAGGAAAGTGGGGTGGAAAGACGCGGTGATGCCGCTGAACGACATTACCGAGCATCCGCCCCCCAACACCGTACCGTGGGTCTGCGCCAGACGACGCCCTGCGTCTTGTAGGAGTTGGGCCCCAGCTCTTGGTAGCCGAGGGCAGCGGGTCCGGCGGGGAAGGAAGGGTCCTGGAAGAGCCGCCCCTCCTGCAGGCACTGCTGCCGCAGCGCCCCGAAGTCCTGCCCCAGGTAGGGCACGGCCCGACCGTGCCGCCCCGCTCCCGCCGCCGCCGCCCGCTCCTTCGCCACCGCCGCCGCCATCCCCGACATCGCCGCTCCCCTCCCGGCCTGACCCCCGCCGCCCCTGGTGGGTGTCACGAGTGTCGCCCGTGCTCAGCCCCGCCGCGTCACCGGCTCACTGGAGCCCCGCTGTCAGCGGGGTGAAGAAACGGCCCCACCGGGTCAGCGCGTCCTAATGAACGGAGAGCACACGCGTGGTCCGTAAAGGGCGGCTGCAGGCAAGACGGAGGCTCCCTCTTTATGCAGTCACATGGGAGAGAGGAGGCGTTATCACAGAGTCGTTAGGGTGGGAAGGGACCTCGCGATCATACACTCCATCTGTCCTGCCAAGGAAGGGTCACTAGAGCAGTCAGCCCCTTTAGAATACAAAGACTTCAGTAGATGGTGGTGTACAGCCTTGTCCCAACTTGCCC
>JAVHNF010063203.1:8259-25614 GCA_034783455.1 Micropsitta finschii
TTGGGAACTTCAGCCTGGAATGAATCAATCTTATCTTTATAAAATTACATGAGTAATAAAAGCTAGAGCTGACAGTAGGAATACCTGAGGTTTTGAGATCCTCTTTGCATTGTTGGAGCCATAGGATAGGCAGTCTCATTGCCACATGGTAGTGTTTGTTGTTGCTTTATCAAACCACTGTTTCAGTGTTCAGAAACCACACATGCTGTAGTTTTCTTTGGCTCTGGATAGCCTTTTGCTTTGAGTAAGTCAGTGGGTCTGCCAGAAGAATTTGTGATGAAAACTAAATGTGATGTCTTTTGAAGTTCAGCATTAAACCTGTTGTAACTGGCTGCTCCTGATTCATCATCTTTTCATGTAAGCAGTGTTAAGGTTGTATATGTCATTCTAAAGCAACAGTAGCCCCTCACCTAAACCAGTTTCTGATCAAAGGCAAGTGGTCATTTTTCTGCCCTTTAGCAGAAACGTGAGTAACAGCTCAGTCTGTTGGAGTCATTCCAAGTTCTTTTCCTTGAGACGTTCTTAATAGTTGTTCCACCTCTTTACTTTTGGGTTTTTACAGGGTGCTTTCTTGGTATATTGGTATATATATTGGTATGTTAGAATTATTCCATTCTTTTCCTGTTAGTGCTGCTGAACAGTTGCATCATTAAATGCTTCTGTTGTACTCTGCAAAGTAGCAATATTATTTGCTTATAGACCATTTCAGGCAGATCTGCTTGTCCATAAGATTGGAGGAAGTGTGTGGCTGTGGGAACTGAGGCATAGCAAGTAAATAAAAGCTCTCAAGTCTTTGCCTGAGATGGGGTGATAGGAGAAGGCACCTGAAGAACTACTGATTCCAGTCTTGGGTATTAATATGTCTCACTTAACTAAAGTGGAACTGTGTTGTTTAGTTGTATTTTAAATGACTTGTATGCAACAGTCTCTAAGGGCTGTAGGCTTGTGCACCAGATACACACACTACAGATCTCACACTTTCTCATTATTGTTAACTGAAAAATCTTCTAGGTCATTCACTGTCAAGGCTATGGAGAGTGTTAACGCCTGCAAGGACTCCGGCAGTGATTAGATGACTAGTGCCAGTAGTACAGGAAACTATATCAAGACATCTGCTGAACTTCCCTTACAATGTCACTTGCTTCTAAAGTTTCAGTAGCCACTCACCTGTGCTTCTGTTGTAGCATCACTCAGTGAAAGAAGTGAGGGATTTTTAGGGGGAAGTGAACTTACTGTACTCCTGTAAATCTAATCTGAGACCTTTTCCTCTTTGCTTTCAGAATAGCATTTTTATCTTTTCTCCTTGTAACTTCAGCACAGTTACATTTTAGAAATCACGGTCCTTTGTATGGTTTTTTTTAGCTGTGAATGACCTGTGTGCCAGCTGTTACAAATGATGTGCCCTTGGGCCTTGTCCTTGACTGTGTGAATAACCCCTACCATTTACTGTACTGGAGCTAGAGAACAGCATAGAGAGCCATAGAGCCCCAGCCCTCTATAACCAGGACAAATACCTGTAGATAGATTTACACTGAAGAAATTAGGCAAGGCCTAAAGCAAACTTGTGCCTGCTACCTCACCTCTCTATGGCTTCAAGCAAGGGACTGGTGAAATGTGGTGAGATGGGGGAGACGATGGTGAGTGCATGTCATGGAAGAGTTTGTAGAGATTCCGGGTGCACTCACTGTTGGCCTACGTGGTTGGAAGCAGCAAACAAACGCTTAGGGCTGTGTTTTGTCTGAATGACTGGGCTGGAAACTAAGGGAGGCAAATTCTTGACAAGCCACTAGATGTCATTGCTGTCCATTTAAATACTGAAGTTTGTTGCAGAGAAGTGAAAGGCATTCGGTAGCAGAAGAAAGAACTGTACCAAACCGCAGGTTCCAAGTGCCCTTGGGGGCAGGGTGGAGAGAGACCTGTAAGGTAGCTGTTGGAGGCAAAGATGCTAAAAAAAGCTGTCTTTAACTGAAAGGCAGTTTCAGTTCATAGATCACCATTTTTCAGGTTTTGAATACCAAAAAGTGGATTTATTCAGTCAACAAATGAGTATCGATCCTCCTTTGTTTAACTGCGTTCTCGTGTAAGTTCCTGCAGATGTAGCTGATTTAGTAAACTGTAGAGCCACAGTCCCTGGGCTTAGAGTTGCAATATTTGGTATTCTTGGTCTGACCATTTCTGCTTCCTCCTCACCCTGTCCTGGCAGCAGTGATGGTAGACGTGAACGTGAGCCAGCTCCTTAGTTGCCTGCGTTCACATGTAATGTGTTTTGTTAAAACTGCCAGTAAAGTGGATTTGTAATACAATATTGGACACAGACCTGCATGAACAGAGAAGCTGGTGTGTTTGCTTTTGCCTCTGAGCTGCAGGGTCATAATCCCAATTATAAGCAAGTGGGAAAGGGAACATCTTGTGCTCCATCAAAATCAGACGTTGTAGTTTGACTCAAGACTGTAGTCATGTATTAGCTTGTAGTTCTTGGAATGGGTAGTTCCCATTCACTGCGTTGTCACTGTCAGTGTATGCACTGTCTATGTTTACAAGTGCAATTACTTTGCTTCTCGTGGTAATTATTGGGAAGTCTGTTGTTCCTTGCATCACTTATTCAACAACCCTGTCCTGAGCAGTGGGGTGACAGACTGAAAACAGACCTCTTCTATGGAGCAAGTGTGCGGAGCTGAAATTCGAGGTTTGAAATATACAAAAATATGAAATTTTGGGGTTTAAATTAGGATTATTTTTTTTTATTCAGATGGATTAAGTAATTTTCCCCAGAAGAGATGGAGTACCATGTGATTCACTGTGGTATGTGTAGTGTTTATGAGAGAATCCTCATAAACATATGGCATCCTCAATCATAGATCATGACCATGCCAGAGAGGCTGGTCATGATCTGTCTTCTCTGTACACAGAGGAAGGGATGCCCTAGAAAGGAGAGGGTATGGTGGTTTCTATGAAATAATGTGTCTGAACTTCATGTATGTGACTTCAGAGAAGCTTCCCCAGTGGAACTGTGATATTGATGGATCTGTACTTTTCACACTGAGGTGCTGGAGAAGAAAAAGGTAATTTTGTTTGGAATAGCAATTTTGGTAAAATTCAAGAGCTCAGTACTTGAAAGCAGAACATTACAGGAGTGTCTTAAATTTGCAGTGGGTTATGTATGGGTTCACCTTCTAAACTGTCTGCTGTCTCTGTGCCCAGGCTGGACTTCACACCTTACGAACCCTCTATGATTTGAGAGCTTCATGCCCTTACTGTGATTTTGGAGACTCATGATACTCCTTCATCAACTCAGTGTTTGGCTTTTTTCACTCCCAGATCTCATGGAGAGGCATCAGGCTACTTATTTGACACCACCAACAAGCTTTAAAGCACCCTAGCCTGCAGCTGCTTTCCAGTGGAAGGAGGGGAAGAAGATTAAACAAAATTGTCAGATCTACCTGTTGAAACTGGTTGGGATGAAAAGGAAAAGGGGCTCAGGCGTTTCATGGTCGGAGGTATTGGAGCAGCTTGTTTGAATAAGACTGAACACTGGTTGCTTAGGAACAAGGAAGCTACAGGAGTTACAAGTACAAATATAACTATCTCTTTGTTATTGTGGGGCAGCTCAGCAGAGGATAGTTTCCAACTTGCAGCAAGTCAGTACTGGGTTCAGACTTGCTGCAGTGCTTCACAGCCACTATGATAATGGTTGCAGAGTTGTTTTAATTCAACACTCGAGCTGCAGAGCTTGGTTGGTGTGGGAATAAGCACAGCTGATGTGTCTGTACAACATAAGGCTGTCTTTGATACACAGAGATTTCCATCATATGCTTCCAAGCACTACATAAAGACCCATGTTTTATAAATGGGCATCCAGGCTGTACCTGGTATGTGTCAAGTAGTAATTTTGGCATTTCCCTGCTTTGCAGGGGTTCATATATTCCTTCCATGCTGCTGTGTTGGGTGTAGGCTGGGTTGTCTTCAGAAGAGGATTTGATGTAGCCTTTTGTTTGTTTAACACATAGTTTGTTTGCTTCATCTGTAACTGAAAGTGTTCAGAAGAAGCCGAACCATAGCCTACCCCTCATTCTGTGCTCCATGTTGAACGGTTCATTATAGGTGGTGGCTTGTAGGAGAAGGATCGAACAGCTGATTTGGTATCCAAAAGCAGGTATTCTCCATTTCATGCAATTGAAAGCCAAGTGCTGGTCATTTGGCTTGGGACATGATCTTCTGAACACAGCTTGAACGCTTCGGCAGACATCTGTGTTTTCCAGTTGGTTACTAAACAGTCTTTTTTTCATCTCTTTGCGCATACATACTGCATAGATTTCCTAATAAATAAATTATTACTGTGGAACTGGGTGCATCAGAAAGTTGCTCCTATCTGTAGAGTCTCATTGAAAACACCTTTATTGAAAACAAGGTGCACAGTGTGGTTTTCTCTGTGAGTAGATCTGGAGTGTTTTGGTCTCTGATGATTCAACTCCATTCCTCTTTTCACACAAATTGGGCCAATGCCTTTGGCTGAATTAGGAATGTCATAGAAAAAAAGAAACGAAAGCTGCTGTATTAGTGTTTTCAGGACTTTTCTCCACAGGTTCTGTATGACAGTTATTAGCAGCTGCCCTGGCAGGTTTTGATGCTGCTGCATGTTTCTCACCACGTGAACAAAAATTATTCTCTGGTAAGAACCTGTGAAGGTACAGAATTGTTGGTCTTCATCTAATTATAACGTGTATCTAGCAAAATAGCTGTTGTCCAATTTTTCTCATAGTAACTATCAAGATAACATTATAGCTGATGTAAAGAAAGTAATATTCCACATGTAGCTGAGCCATATGTCACCATCCTTGATAACAAGGCCATAAACTTAGATCAGCTCGTGCTACTTGAAAGAACTGAGCAGAATATTGCTGGGTGAGGAGGAAACTGAGAGTTGAGGCTTACTCTCCTAGATGTCCCAGTTCTGTGTTTAATACTTGCCTGTATGACAGGATGTGACTATCTCAGAGTGACATCTGCATTTGTGTTACAGTGGTGGGTTCTGCTGAGCAGCCTTTTGGGGAGAATGCTCTTCCTTATGTTCTGCAGGCTATTTCGAACACTGGTCTGCTTGCCCAGTTAGTGAGACTGGAATAACTAGGACCATGTCATCTTTCTGCTGCAGGGTTGTTTACAGTTATCTTCAGATGTGCTTCAAAGTCTTGCAGTGGCAGGGCTTCCAAGCAAAAACTCTTTTAGTACAGGAAATATCTAATGAAAGCAGAATATACCAAAACCTATTCCATAATAAGCCCAAGTTTGGTTTCATTCTATTGAAAATTCTTGGTGAGAAAGTAAGTATAAACTCTAAAGTAACATTTATTTGTATTTCTTTAAGCTCAGGCTTCTCAAGGAACACTTAAAGAACAGAAATGTCCTCTTCTGTCAGCTGGAGTGGCTTAATGTGGACTTTTCTGTTTATAAGTAGCATCTTCTTAAACTTGTTTTGGCTGTTGATTGAGAAATGTCTTGTAATCTTTGATTTGCCTAGTATTTGTACACAGAACAGTTGTGGGAGGCTGGAGTGGAACAGTGTATAGTAGTATGCGGCACACAGCAAGCCTAGACTCTGGCAATAGTTTCTTTGCTTAATGAAGAATCCAGATTTGCTCCCTGAAAGCTGTTTTTCTCTGCAGTGTGGTTACAGAAGCAGTAGGGAATTTTCAGAAGAACCTTGAATGGCCCTTGTATCCTTATGGAGAGGTACCTGGAAAATGGTAACTTCATGGTGATTCAGTGCTGCATTTCAGCAGCTTTTTAGTTGCAGTGAGTTGCTTACCTGATGCTGTGGTACCTGAGCCAAAAGTAAAGGTGTGGATTATTTGACTGCCAGGCATCTTGTCCTGCCCTGAGTTATGCTCTGAAGAAAATCAACAGCTTGGGAAGTTCGGGCTGAACTCAGGTTGAAATGAGGAAGTAGGAAGAATTTCTGCACACGACATGGTTATTACTGTCAGTCCTTCAGCACATCTGCATAATGCTAGGCTGGAGCAAGCTTGTTGGATGTTCTCTGTAGGGCAACCAAAATCTGTAGGTAGAACCTTGGAACTCAAAGTGCTCTCAACCTGTTTTTCAGAAGCCAGAACACTTTTGGAGCTGACTGCCTCCTTATGAGACCCTGAATCAACAGTGATGGTGATCACCATTTCTTTATGATGCCTGTCATGATGTACCTTTTTCATTCATTCTTTTGTCACTGGGACAAGCACTAGCTCATGTCTCCCACTCACTTCTTTCACCTTCTCTGCTCACTGCTCCAGCAAAGAAGTTGATTTTGACATAACTACTAAACACAGGAAGGGTTAATAGGAGGTGGATGCTGAACCTTCCTGCCACTAAGCTTGAAAACTAATGAGGAAAGGAAGAGAATTATGTAGAGAGGATCACAGGAGGCCACTGGCTTCCAGGTTTCAGAAGGATGAAGCATGGAAGACAGACCAAAGCCATGCCAGGGTAAGGTGATAAATGCAGCTTGCAGTCTTTGTTCCGATATAGCAGAATTAGTACAAGCTGTGAAAATACTTGTTTCTGGCCAATCTGTCTTTTCTGAAAGGTGTGCTGCTTTTCACTGAGTAACAGACAGGAGCATCAAGAGAAGGTTGTGAGAGGACGGATGTCTCAGATTTCTCATTTGCAACACAGGGGAGGATCTACAAACCTATGTTAGTGAAATGATGAGGAGTTGGGTTAGGACAGAGCATACTTTGAATCCAAGAGAGCGTTACTGATGTATCAACAGCTCTCCCAGATGCTGCTGCCTGTCATACCTGGCTTTTGGGTGCTTTTATTTCCTAAACTACCTTGTCTGTATGTTGAAATATTCAGGATGCTTAAAATGCTCTTAGGTGCTCGCACAGCTGAGTCACTACTAAGGTGTCAGTGGGACAATTACTTGTCATGTCCTTGAATTAATGCCAACTCTTATGTGTCCAGTGTAGCTATTCAGAGCTAAGCAGCAAAGCAATAGGATGGCTGTTTTAACAGTTTGAGACTAAAATGTATAGCGATGCCCATGGTAGTATGGTCATGTTGAATAATTGAGTGATCTTTCTGTGTTTTACACTGCTTTTCCAGTGCCACAGATGACATCTGAACAGGATTTGGGATTTCACTGTGCTCCGTTCTTTCTGACTAATACCATTAATGAGTGTGGGAGGCTCAAGATGGTTGGCGAAACTATTCCTTTTGCTGGCAAACAGCTATCTGATCTTGTACAGAGGAGACCAAGTTCTTCCCCCATTCAATGTCACACAACATCCCCATGTCAAAACAAAACCAAAACCCTAAAGAACAGTGTGTCAAATCTCTCTCGTACAGCTGTATTGCTGTTCCCTTCTGAAAGTTTCAAGTTAACTAATTTGGGTCACAAGCTATCCTGACCCCTTAGTTTTTTGGTAGCAGTCCAAGTTGGTAGCCTACAAGAAGTTATTATGTCCAGATGCCTACTGTCTGTGGGAATGTAAATGCAACTGAACCAGCATATTGCAGCAGGGTTGGAACTGGATGATCTTAAGGTCCTTTCCAATCCTAACTATTCTATGATTCTGTCTTTTGATGGAGATTGCAGTAATGTCCCTGAAATGCTGAATTAATAAAGTATAAAGTTGTTGGATTTGAATAAATGGGAGTGTTGCGCTCTGCCCTAATGTAATCCAATATATATCAAAGTGACCCCTTTCCTTTAATAGCAGGAAGGAAATAAGATCTATATCTCTTGGGAACATACCTCTAAAACCAACTTGCAGTTGTATTTCTCTGCCTCCTTTTAGTCCCTTTGAATAGTGAAGATTCATGTCTTCACTTTTTGGTCACAGCAGCCTGGCTATTAGATCACTCAAGGATGTTGTTTTTGTGTCACAGTCTCATTAACATCTTAGCTTGGGTCTTGGTGCTCCTCTCCTGCATTCAGGTGCCTAATAAGGGTTCTTATCGCCCCAAAACAGTTACTTTGGATCCCAGCCCAGCATGCGTGGGCACTGGCAGCATTTGGATATTTATAGGGATCTCTACTTCCTTCTTTTCTTTTGGCCACTTTTTTACTTACTACAAGAATTCCTTGTTCCTTCCATGCTCCAATAAATGCAACACTCCCAGGGTGTTGTCTGGGCAGGAGATGTTATGTATGTACCTTCCCAGCTGCTGGGACCAGTGCAAACAGGTATAAGGCAGCAGTGGCCTGCAAGGCACAGCTTAAAGAAAGCATAGAAATATTAAAAGGCACTGCCTTATTCACCTCCTTCCATCTAGTTTTGGGAGCTTACTTAGCCTTGTTGATTGATTGTGTTGTTAAACTCCAATACCTTGACATCTTGAGCACCATTATAATGTGATTAGAGAGGGTCAAATGCCCTGATTGCTTTTCTGGCTGAAATTGCCCTCTGGGTGTATACAGAGTGCAGAAGGGCAGAGAGCATGGGTTGGATCTTTCAAACAGTACAGTACTGCTTTTATTTTGATTCATTCTTTGATAGGTGAATCAGTAATGTCTGAGTCTTAAAGAGGGCTTTACAATTCCACTTTGATCTCTTATTCTCCAGGTACTCGTGGTAGAGGAGGACAGCAGCAGTGGTACTCACTTGACAGCTCCATATGTGCAGAGTAGCTGAAAGCACTTGCTGACTGACCAGCTGAGGATGGGAATGTAGAGCAGCAAACTCCCCTTTTGCTTTCCTTTAGTAGAGGCACTGGCTGGATTTCTCTCTTCTGCTCAGTTTTTCCCTCAAAACTTACAGGAATCTGGTAACTTTGAGATTCTGCCTCATTCCGAAATTCAGTTGAAATCTGTCGCTATGTCCCTGCTGGGAGCTCAGCATCAGTAAGGGTGATTTAAGAAGCTTTGTTTCTTTTGGAAGCCAGAGGAATAATGCAGATATTACATTGGAGCTGTTGTAATCAAGACTTGGAAGAACGACGTGGAATGAAGCAGAACCCTGGATTCATGGGTGGACAAGAGAAGCCTGCAGGGGACATACTTCAAGCATTTCTTATCAGAAGGCACAGGAGACTAGATTAGGAGCCATTACTTAAGAGCCCGTAGCATCCTCTGCGTCTCATTAACAGATGGTTCTAAGAGGCAACCGTGGAAATGCAAACTCGTGTGTTTGTGCTTGCTCTGCTCTGTGCCTCTCCTGGCAGCACTTGCTGGCATAATCTGTTGGAAATTAACCTTTTGCTTGAGGTATCATTACAGAGGCTGGTATAATTCATTCCGTTCCCTGTGACAAATCTGTGCCTCTCCCTCTCCACGCTCTTCCCAACAGGAAGGGAAACGCCGGGTATAGGATCTCACACTTGTGACAGCAAACTTTCTTCTCCTGCTGTAAGTTTTTCTGTGCTTTCATTGCTGGGATTGCCCACACAATCTTTTACCCCAATTACCCATTGATTAGGGCTCCTCTGGTAATCTGCCAGATGCAGGTTTGTTACCAACAGATGGCAGAAAGCATTTGAGGTAATGAGAGAAAGGATAATGATTGCTGATCTGCATAATAATCAGCCTGTGAACAGGTTTCATGTTCTTTTCTGTTTCCACTGACTCAAAGATTGCACTGTCAGACAACCAGGCACCTTTTCTTAAGTTAAAGAAATAGTCATGGAAGAACCCGTTTCTTCCAGCCCCTGTTAAGATGGCTGAAGGTACATATATACTCTCCACCACTGACACATTAAGATTGTATCCAGAGAATCATAGATTGTGCACAGAATGCTAGGAAAGAACATTCAGTCCTCTTGCAATCAAGGCCTCTAACCAACCGATGTATTCAGAAATACTTTCCCTTCTCTCTTTTCTGAGGTGTTTTCCCCCCGTTCTACTATATGGCAGGAAGATCCTTGATGCCCTTGGACCAGCATCATCTCTGCAGTCCCATGCCTAGTCTGAAAATACTGCTTTCCACTTCCATGTGTTTTGGACTTTGTTGACCCAGGTCTGCTGGTTTACGCATTGAGACAGCTGTACCATTGCTACAAGTGGCATCTAGTCTACATCTGAAGTATTCTGGTGTCCTTGGAGGAAGAAGTCTTCTCTGACTTACTCATGCAGTGTTATACCTATGTTATACCTATGATATCCAAGACCCTTAGTACGGATTTTTATTGTTTGAAACCTATATGCATTTAGGCTGTTTCTATTAATAACAGTCCCTATATGATACAAGCCATATAACACTCGCCCACACATCATTTTTGTGGCATTCACTGTGAATTTTGGCAAGGGGTTTGGGTTGAAGAGCTCTCTCAAAAAGTAGCATTACACATATGCAGTAGGTGCTGATGCTGGGCTGTTCTCCATTTATTGCCCAGGTGGGCAGTAACAATGGTGGGCAAGTTCCCTTTAAACCCCTTTACTTTGTGAAATCCTTTTCTTTGTTTTGAAACTTGGATTTGATTCCATGGAATACTGAATGCAGATGATTTCCCTGAGAATCCTTTCTTTTTACCCTGGGTGCTGATAATACAGCAGCTCCCTACCAATTATCTGGAAAGATGATGTTTATCCCAGTCTCATCTGTATCATGTGCAATACACTTGTCATTAGTAATTTTAGTGTCTGAACTTTACAAGGCAATCACTATCTGCTCCTGTCAGCATGTTGCAGCTGTATAATCTGGAGGGAAAGGAAGGATGGTTATTTTTAAGCTTACACTTTAAAGCACAAGGCTTTGCTATTAAATCTTGATGCTCTGCTACAGACATTGCTGTTGGTTACAGGATTTTCCTGCCCTTAGCCTGGTTTCTAGGGAAACGACGCCTGGGCATCTGAGCTCATGCACATTTGTTATATCCTTTTTTGTGTGTCTGTGTTTTCCCTCTACGATTTCTGAATGTATTTGCCAAGTGCAATTTTAGTTGACACACACACTGTAAAGATACTGACTTCCTTTAAGTTACCTGAAAATAGGCGATGGGGAGTGGCTCTTATTTGTGGCCCCACAGGCAACAGCCGTAGCGTGTGCTCAAAGTTTGGAATCCTAGAGAATCTATGTGAAAGAAGACTTGGGGACGCTGTGGCTAGACAGAATACTTCATCTTCATGTGCAAGTCCAAAAGTTAATTCATATAACAGCAATCTTCTCTAATTCACCTTCTGCAGCTGTCTGTGAAAACTAGTCACAAGAGTTGCTGTGGGGAGAAAACCCCAAGTTTTTGTATGTTTCAGAGACTGCCTAAACCTGGCCTAAGTTAGCACCACTGCAACATTATGGGCCACCCTTGTAGGTGCCTGTGAGACACTTGCTAACATGCTCTATTTTCTAAGGAGAGAATGGCTGAAGCATTTCCTGTGTTGGAGACACCAATGTTCCTAAAGAGAGATGGGAGCTTTCAGACATTCTGTTTAGAAGCTGACCCCTGATTACATTGAGTCTTGCCTTTGCAGGGAGGGAGAAAGGCATGAGGCAGCGATTTCACGTGCATCTGAGCTGTCATTCGTCTCTTCTGCTTTGTGGACGACACCAGTGGGCAATAAGACTTGACAAGGAATGCGTAGGGAGGGAAGAGGTAAGAAAAGGGAGAAGGTCTTTCATCTTTTGGTGATAGTGAGCTATTCACTTTGCTGTATCTCAGGCTGCTGAGAGTTTGGAAATATAAAGATGTTTTCCTAAGGCAGGATCTCTCTTGGTGGAAACAATCATCATGACAAATGGGAGTCAACTGCGAGACTGTGTGTATCCTGACAGCAGCATGCTGGGTGAAAACCAGACTTCTTGGAACTGATCAGAGTGCAAGTAAAAACAAGCGTGCGGGGGGGTTGTTTTTTATGTTTCTCCCAAAGAGCACTGTCTGTTAATACTACTTCTTTCGTTGCTGATACCCAGAGACCTGCCTGGTGTTAACTGATTGCAGGGTAATAAACAGACTTCAAGGTGCAGTATTGCTGAGGGTTAGCAATTCTCTGCCATGGGAAATGGGGGCACACTGCAGCTGGATTGCCTCTTTGGGACTTCACTTGGGAGATGGTAATAGCACAGGCTGCTGGTGAAGGGCCAGAGCCCTGGTTCTCAAAGGGAACTTCTTTAGCTGGGTTAGGGGTGTGTGTGTATGGGGAAGGGCAGCTTTCAGAAGAGCTGAAGTCTGGATTGTGTCCATCTCCCCCCATCCCATTCATCTTTCCAGAACAGTTATATTTGTCAGCACATAGAGCTGAGTTACTTGACTGCTGGCAGAGGGTAATGCTGCTGAGCTTGGTTCCTCCTGAGGGAGGCTGAGCAGGACTGCTCCTGCCACTGAATTCCCAGGACCTACATGTACACTGAGGCTGTCTCACAGTTACAGTACTTCACAATAAGTACTGGAGCTTCACATCAACCTTTTAAGTGAAGGAATGGAAAGTGAGTGTTTATTCAGGGGGCAAACAGAAGTGCCTCTAGAGTACACAAACAAAAGCAGAGGGGTTTTAATGGTTTTGAGAGCATCCTTCATAAGTTTCCTTGAAAGTGTTGTTGAGGTTGCTGTGCACTTTGATGTTATTTCAAGCTCATATGAGACCAAAGATTTAGCAGGTGAAACATGCTCACGTCCATGAGGCTGCCTTGCTTAAGGCAATGTGTTCAATGAAGCAGTATCCAGAACCTTTCCTGCTGGCAAAAGTGAGGCTAAGCTTAGAAGCCACTGAGCTGCTGTTAACAGCTTATCACAGTTACTTTCTCTCTGCTGTTACCCTGGCTTTAGCTCCTGGCTTTGGTCCACTTGGTAATACTGTGAACCTTCTGTGAAAGACATCCTGAGCAGTCTTGTTTTAGGCAGCAGAGAGGTGCAGGGTTTTACATTCAAAAGCAGTTGATTTGTTATTGATTACAGTACACCTAAGTGCTTTCTCTGGCCTTAGTCTCTTGCAAATGGACATAATCAAAAGGAAGAAGAAGGATTAAAGAATAGGTAGCTCACATTTCTACATGTCTCTGATCCTGATTGCATGTGCTTAATCCAGAGTGCTGCTGTTTGCTGCTGCTGAAACTGGTGCTCAGCAGTCCTCAGAAATAAATTGCAGGAGCTTTATTCTTTATCCAGTCCACCTGCTTCCACTTCTTCCTTCCCTCCTTCTATGGCAACCCTCAGCAATGCCACTTTTGAGTCTTTGGAGGGTCAAGCTACAGCAAAAGTATTGTCAGTGACTTCACAGAAAATAGTGGCTGGCACACGGCATCTCTAATTCCTTGTAGTGCTTAACTAGTTTGAGAATGCTGAGCTATTCACTAGCACACATAACAACAGTGCTGTGTGGTACTTCAAAGAGGGAATTTAAACTCCAGCAGTCCTACTGAGATATTTTATTGCCTTCAGCTTGAGATCCTTTCTTCCTAGTGAAGATGTCTGGTTTCATAGGTGCAGGTTTCTTTATTTACAGATGGCATGCTTTTCATTTATCTTTAAAGGGACTCTTTCATAGCAGCCCCGGCTCTAGAGTGAATCCAAGTGTGTTTTGTGTGATGTGGTGGCTAATTCAAAGAGAGGACTGGATACTTGTAGGGGCTAATCTTTCTCTTTATTAAGAACTAGGAAGCATTGCAACCATGAATGGTGCAAGTGTTTGGGTCCCCCACAACGCATTCCGCTCCACTGTACATCCTGAGTTCTGGATGGACCAAGGTGATACTGGACACTTCATAAGCCTCTCAGTGTTCAGAAGCTCTAGGTAAGTGCTAATAGCTGCAGAACAGGGATGATGCAGCTAGTGTATAGGCAGCAGATTAAGCTGAGTTGTCTGAACTGCTCAGGACCCTTCTGTCCTTCCCCAGAGTTGTTGTCTTGCAGCACTGTTGGATGGGTAGATGAGAAAACTCAGTGCTCAGACTCTTAGTGAACAACTCTTAATCTCTTTCTTGAACCAGGCTGACCAGCTCTGCTATGTAGGAAAGATGTTCTGGAGGTAAGGAGCATCTTATCTCTTCATAGCCTACAAGAGATACCAAAAAACACACCCTAAAGTTAACTTTGACACATGAAGTTGGTAGAGGAGCTGTTCTTCCTCTTTACCAGCTGATCCTGCAATGGGGATCCTGCTCTCCACTCAAGGGAGGCATGGTGCATGGTTGCAGAAGGAGGAGGGGGATTGCTTCATAGCTATCACAGCACACAAATGCCACAGTTCTAGTTTTTGTTCAGCATAGCTCTGTTTCCTGCTCTTAGCTACTGCTCCCACTAAAGGGAAATTTGGGAATCTATTTTTAACTGAGTATTGGTGTTTTTTTCCCTCCCTCTCTTACTTTAGTATGATACAGAGTGAAGGACTCTTCATGTAGTCAACGCCTTTTTCTCAAAACTGATGCAAACCAGAACCAAATAAAATAGCTCATGATCATTTGCTATTTTTTTAATGTTTTTATTCTTTAAGGTGTAAAAAACTTAGTACATATTTCTGATACTTGCCTACTCTGTGGTCTTTGAGTCATGTTATGATATGATAAAATGGGAAGAATGATACCTGTGGCAGATGGCTGTGATTATTTCAGGCTTTCAGAGGAAACAGGAACATAAACCAGGCTTATATCTGAGTCAGAAAAAGCTCCAACACCATTGACATGAGGAGGATGGGGGGAAGAAGGCTCCTAAAGAAAGTGTGTTGGAGGTTTTCTGTCCTCTGCCTGGATTGCTGCCAGAGCTGGTGATGGAATGAACGCTGTGACAGATTAAAGTTACACTAATCCAGATCATCCAGAAACGTGAGACCCCCAATCATGCTTGGGGAGGCCAGAAAATTACACTGCTGCCATTCTAAAACAGGGAATACTCTTTCCTAATCTTCCTCCGGGACCATCATGTTGCAGTCAGTGACCTCACTGTGAGCACCTGGTAAATACTTGGTGGTTTCTTGCTGCTTTTGCTTAATGTCCCAGTTCCTCAAGAACTGAGGAATACTTTAAAGGCTGCAGTCTGGGGGCACCTCACCTATTCAGTGTTTACTAGATTAATGCTGCTGCCCCCTTAGATGTATGGCTTGTTTGCACTTTGACCAAGATGAGCTTAAGTCTTTGAAAATCGTTATTTACAGAAGCAGCACCTGCACTGATTGTCCAGCTCTTCTAAGATACAGGCTTGGGAGTGGAGGTATATTGCTTAAACACTATCAGTTTCTATTGTACAATCTCAGTAGGGCTTGGACCTACACAGTGCCTCTGAGGAAGGCAGTGCTGCCATGGACAGCTTTATTTCAGCATTTAAGTGTGTTGTGATTGAATGATGTTGGTCTGTCAAACCAGCTGAGCTTTCGTTCCCTGCCTAAAACACAAGCTTGTGGTCAGTATTTCCTGCTTCTCACTTGAGCTTATGCTTGTCCTCTTCTCGAGGTGCTTTTCTGTATTACAGCAGGGCATATTCTGAGAGACCCCATGCCTGCATTTTTTTGTCTTTTCTTTTAATCTGCCCAGTAGAGCTGTTGTCTCTGGCACATAGAATGGTTTGGGCTTCAACCTGGGCAGATGCTACAGGTGAAATGCAATTGTAGTGAGTCAGAATGTTGGACAAGATGACCTTTGAAGGTCCTGTCCAACCCAAACTATTCTACGGTTCTATGAAAATAGAGGAAGGGGGGATCCTGCTCTGAGGGTTGGGCATGCTGGGACCGAACAACTTTGTGCACATATAAGAAACAGCACCGAGGGCTTCACTTGCAGTTGTGTGAGTCTCTTTGGCAGTTTGCTCCTGATTTCCCTTCTTCTAATAAACAGCAAATGCACTCCCACCAAAAGGCTGTGCAGGGAGTGGTTGGTTTTCATTCGACTCTTGGGTGCAAACAAGAGCAACATCACTGTGGCATAGCCTATAGAATTTCCTCTGGGGGTATAAAGGCAGATTATGCATCTCTTGTTAGCTTTCATCAAATAGGAGTAACTATAAGAGCAAAAACTGTAGCAAAGAATGTGGTGTTCCTGCATGCATGTTTAGATGCTGCAGCTTGGGTATGAAAGGCACGATCCTGAGGCTGAAGCAATCTCGCCACTCAGAGAGCAGGCCTCTAATACCATGAGACTGAGAAATCTTGACACTTAAATCAGGTTCTTTTACTTTGGTTTTGGGCCTCCAGCATGTGTAACACTTTCTTCTATAGCAGAGGAGGTCAGAAGCTAACTTTGAAACTGCAAGTATTCCATCATGATCTGCCTTCAGAGTCTGAGCTTTAAAAATGAGTTAAAAATAAAAGAAAAGCTAAAAAGAAGGACGTGAGAGATGGTGATGGTGACTGTTCCATCTTGTTTTGTCAAGCTTTTCTGTACAATTATGTGAGGAGACAGCTGTCATCTGAAAGTGGTCATACAGCACAGCCACAATATGTGGCGTGACTGCTTGTGCAATACATGGTGATGCCACGTGGCTCTCTGAGTCCCTCAGGCTTGCCTGTGGGGGCCCCCATCCTCATAACTTCGTGCCTGTTTCTGTGTAACTGATACCCTCTGCCTTTTGCAAGAAGAAAAGTTAATGCCATTCCCTAACTAAAGCAGTGCCATTTTTCCCCTTAATGAGCCCCTGCCAAATGCTGTATCTGAAAAGAATCTTTATTGTGTGCAAATTTGCCTCTGCAGCTTACAAGCTGATTGATCCCCTGTGGGTCAAGGGGAGAGTGCCAGGAAAGGGAAGAATTCACTTTTGCCTTTTCAAAACTAATCCTGAAACACAAGTAATTGAATGCTGGAAAGTGTTTCTTTATGGTTCTGAGAATTACGAATATAATCCGATACAGCTGTTGTGTTAGTGTGTCCCTTCTCCTTCAGCACCACATTAGACCCCTAGATTTTGAAGACCTGTACAGGAAGCATCCACACCTGACTGTATAAGATGTTTCTGCTTGCAATGAAACTCAGCAAGACCCAATACTGTGCATTAGTATTATTGCCTCTTGTGTTACAGAGAGTCCTGTTAAAACCTTGTGTAGGGCACTTTGGCTTCCCCTGACCAGCAGTAAAGTAGAAGGAGATGCTCAGAAAAGGGAGTTTCACCCTTGTTTTGTTGGGAGCACTGTAGCTTCTCAGTCTTCAGCACTAGAAACAAGTGTTCTCCCTGCTGTAGACTTTGTCCTGAACGAGATTGATTTGCAAAAGGCAATGACAGTGGGGGAAGTGAAGGGAAAAAATGGTCTGGTGCAAACACAAATAATCTGTGTGTGCTATTGCACCAGGATGTATTTGCCACAGTTTCGTGGGAATCTCTTCTTCCTTTCCCGAAAGAGAGGAAAGGGAGGGAAATATCCACAGCTTTCCTTTCGTTTGGGCATGGTTTTTAAATTAAAAGAGGGATTTGGAAAGTCTGGCTGCTTTTGCAACCCCCAGTATAACAATTCAAGCTGCTCACAAAGCGCACAGGCTCCTCTACCTCTCCAGCGCTGTTTTTCCAGCG
>JAVHNF010063206.1:4840-15612 GCA_034783455.1 Micropsitta finschii
CTCCTGCAGGTTTGATTTCTGACAGCGATCAGAGCTGTGTCCAGAGAACATCTGTAGGGACTGTCAGACTGAGAGGAACAGAAGTTCAGGCCTACAGACACTGTAGCTGCTTGCTTGCTGTTTACTCCTTTCTAGGAGAAAATGGATGGAAAGCAATTCTGAAAAGCCAAAAAGATGATAAGAAAAACTCTGAAACCCTTGCCACTGATTGAAGGGACATAACCTACCACCAGTACCCTACAGAGGTATTGCTCCTACAGGCTGTGGCCAGACTTCAGACTTCAGTATGTTGTTATTCCAAATTTGATGCCCCAAATGCCAATACAAACTTCGCCTTTGTGTATTTAATACAAACTTGTGCTCAAGTGTATTTATACCTTTTTAATGACAAGTACATTTTCAGTAGATACAGAAATAACAGTTCTGTAGAAATGAATAAGAGAAGCAGATTTTAATAAAAGCGTATGGACCTGTATTATTGCAGACTATAGGAGCTGTAACCTGGTGCTGTGTGCCAGCTGTCATACCATGGGATAATTATATTTGATTGATTCTCTTCTCTGTTATTCCCACCTGTATGATGCAATTTTCTGGCCAGACGAGCCTGACTTGGGCATCCAGCTGGGCTAGGAGTGGACAGTTCGTGCTGGAATGCTGCTGGATGCAGAGGAGCAAGCGTTAGCTCTTACCTTCCCTGCTGTTTCTTGGCATGCAGCCTGTTCCCATGACATATCTGAGTCTGGTCATGGAGGTTTATGGTTTATTTTTATAGCAATGTTTTCAAGCAATTATCTTCCAACTTGCAGCTATAGACCTTTATACTCTCAATCTAGCATAGGCTTCTTTCTGTAAATCCACTTGTTTAAGATTTCCCTCATGCGCACACACTAAACACATTGTTAACCTTGACGAGCAGTTAAACACTTATCCAGAACTGCAAAATTTCAGCTCATTTTCAAGTGTTGTAAGTCCTCATTTCTCCTATCCATTCTGTAAGCCCAGCATGGTAAGGCAATAAAGGAAGGAATAAAATAGCTAGAGCCAGAAACGTAACTAGTTTGAATCAGGGTAGCTCCACAAAGTCCATGGGGTTATAGAGATATGCACACACTTTGAATCTGGCCTCCTGCAAAAAAGAAAATCAGTAATCACTGGCTTTCATAGGTCTGCCTGTATTGTATTTCTCTCTTATTGGGGTGTGTGTGTTTCTCCTTTGAAGATAAGACACTAAGTTTATTTAAAAGAGTATTGAGAGCTCATTAGTCAATATTGATTTTGGTGTGCTTGAGTTGGTATAATAGCATAAATACAATTATGCCAATATGCTAATATAAATCTATTAGCTATCATGCTGGCAAGTCAGAGTTATGTCTTCACAATGGACTAAAAATCCAGGATCTGATTCTGTATCGCACTACTATGTTTTACAGTTAGTGTAACTCAAATTATTGGATTAGAGATGCAGAGGAATAATCTGAAGATGCTCTAAGATAGGATCCCTTTCACTGGGTGCAGTACCCAAAATGTAACAAGAACTTCACATGCTAGTTGTAGGTGAATTCTGGAGCCTGAGTTGCTGGATCTGGAAATGGAAAAGGGAAAATATTGCTGTAGTGGTTACTACACAAGCGAAAGACCAACCAGAGTGTACGAGATCAAAAATGAGGCAGGAAGAACACAAACTTAAACACTGTGCATACAAAGATTAATTACATAAAATAAAAGCTGGAAGAAATAAAAGAGCCAAACAAGGCAGTACAGGAAATTTCTAAAAATGTTGCCGTTGACACTAAAGAAAGACAGAATATTCTGCCTGCAGCTGCAGTACAGCTGCCACAGCCAAACAAAATAAAACCCTCTGAGGACCAAAACCCACAATAAACTAACATTGTTTAAGTGAAGCAGTATCTTTTCTCTGCATCCTGAGCCAAATACTTACTAAATCAGAGTGCAAGCATACCTTGGGAGCACCCAATAGCACAAAATATCTTTCTAGGATCAGTGAAGCTTAAGATCTGATTTGGGGTGTGTTAAAATGCCTCTTTTGCTCTTTTGCTGCCACTGTACAAATGAGACTTCAGTCCTGTTTTTCTATTTCCATTTCAAGACTCCTGATGGTAGATTCTGAGACTCCTGATTCTGGTGACTTAAACCATCAGAAGGTGCACATATACAGTTTTAAACTGAGAGCTGCAATGCTTCCTACTGGTCTGGATTGCCTGCTGTTTAGTGTTTCAGATGGTACTGTACAAAAAGAGCAGCTGGGACTCTGTGTGCTGCTGGAGATTTGCTCCTAGGACACTCTCCAGCCTCTCAATCCCATCTCAGTTGCACTTGGTTACTGAGAAAGTTTTGCATTTGTTATAAGGTGCTTATACTGATTTACAAAGGCTTTGAAAAGCAGAGCCCATGTTACCTTTCTGAGTTAGTGACTCTTTACTCCACTGGTCACAGGCTGAGGTCAACTGATACAGGTCTCTGTGCATCTTCAATACTGAAATGCATCACTTTGGGTGGTCGCTCTTTCAGCCATTGTGCACGTGGCCCCACTGCCTCCTGACAGTACTGGCACTGCTACCTTCCCTGCAGTTAAAGTCCAAACGCAAGACACAGTTGTGTTCATCAGCCATTAGCCGGATACAAATCATTGTGATTTCTGTAGAATTATTGCTAGCGCTGTTTTTTCAGTTGTTTCTCTTCAGTGCATTGAGATGTGTCTGCAAGAGAGGGCACTAAAAAGAGTGTTTTCTTTTCCCCTCTGTCATTCTGTTTTTATTTTCTGTTTGCAAATGCAATTCACCCCTTGGTACAGCAGCATAGCATGCATAATGTAACTATGTGAGCACAGCTGAACTTTTTCCTGCTCTAAAGAAAACATATATTATGGACCAGAGTACAGAATAGCTTTACAAATCACTTCTTTGATTAAATAAATAACATAAACCAACTTCTCCTGTAAAGAAACATAACATATTTACCCAATTAAATATGGATCATGCAATCCTATGCTGACTATTCAAGCTGAAATGCTTACTAAATCAACATAACAGATCAGAATTCACAGAAGTCAGCCTTCTAAAGCCATTATGATTAATCATTACTTTAAATTCTGTAAGTCTGTTTGATGTTGGGCATAATACAGACGATTATGTGAGTAGAATTGTAACTGTATTGTTAATCAATGGATGTTTTTGCTAACTGGATGAATAACAGCAAAAGAAAGCATATCCAAAAAAAAAAAAAAAAAAAAAAAAAAAAAAAAAAAAAAGGTTGGAATGTGTCTGCTCCAGAAATAGTAAAGTAGCTTTGTTTCACTGATGTAACAAATTCCATCATATGAAAACTATTATACAAAGATTACTCATTATTAAAGGTATACCACAAGATTTCATGGTAATAGAGTGTTGTCATGGGATAAATATATTTCACTTTGAAATATTCTCCATAAATGCCTCAGTCACCACAACTTCCATTTAGCTGTGGAGGGCTGGCAGGAATGTTTTGTTTTAAAATTAATCATCCACTGTGCTTCCTTCCTGTCAGTAAGCTTAAGCACTGCAATATGAGAGAGAAAAACTTGGAAGTGTTTTTTATATTCATCCAATGCCCAAGACTGGAGACAGGAAGGGATATACCAAAATCTGATTTTGGAAATATCATAACTTTGAGAATTTCAGTGAGAGCTCTCACTTAGCTGAAGTACCCAAACAGTAAACTGCTCTAACTCTAGCAGAACTGAGCACTAAGTGATTAATATTAGTCCTACAAAAAGCTAAGAGATTATCACAGGCATGATGGTCAGAGTTATTCATTCAAAGTATTTTAATTTAGGAAGGATGTCAGCACGCAATCAATCAACAGAGAAGTCATAAGATGATTCAGCTGAGTTTAAAACTGCATATGTGAAGCTGACTACAGACTCCTAAAGAAAACATCTGATGTACAACCTTACCCTGGGATCAGCTTGAAAAGGAGGGCAGAGATGGGGAGGGTCAGCAGTCATTTATTCACTATTAGTTATTGTGTGTTCTTCCAGCCCCTTGGCTTTCTGTCCTCCCTCTTTCACAGAGCCTGTGTGTTCAGGATTTGTCTGATGCCTCAGCCAGTTCCTTCTCTGACAAGCCTGCTAGGGGATTTGCTGGCTGCTTTTGTAGGCAGACATGGGCTCTGCCCTGCTTCTGCATCTGCAGGGATTCACACTGCTCTCAAGTGCATGCTGCTCCTGCCCACGGTAGCCTCAATTGGTGTGTATGACTCTGAATCATCACACAAGTCCACTTAAACTCAAAAAAACCCCAACCCAAAAATATGTCTGTGAGTACTCATAAATGTTAACGTCTCACAAGGCAGCGGGCTGTGTGCTCAGCAGCTGAGCACTGGCATGAAGCTGCGCTGTGAGACAAGCATGCCAACAAGTGAGACTGAAGTGGTGTGAATGCAAATTGCATTTTCCTATGTTGCTAATTGATGCCCATCAGTAAAAAATTCCTTTTTCCTTTTTCAAAATTGTTAGTCCCTGGCTGAGAAATCACTCATGGATTTTTTTTTTTTATGTGAGCTTTAGCAGTTACATTTTGGAAGCAGTTTCTTGATATGATGTCGTGAACAAAAGCACGCCACAAATGCAAGTCCAGAATGAAGGACAAATGCTTTCATGAAATACCTGCCCACATGAGTGCTTATTTAGAATTTCTACAGCATTTTTCATGGTTAATGTACTAGATGGATACTCATCAGTCATGTCATGTACACGCACAGCAGTGGCATGAGATAGCTGATTTAATAGAATCTGGCCCTATTTTAGAGGCAGGTAAATAGATCAAGGAAGTGAAGCCAGGTGGGATGAGAGTGGCAGAGCCAAAATTAGGTTTCAGATCTTACTCCATTCTCATCTAACACATGCTCTTTCAAACCATGTTGCCATCTTACTAAAGCTGGACTTTGGAAATGACCTTTGAGAAAATAACTTGGGGAGACATTTATATTCTCACTGTATGTATAAGTAACTGCATAAGCTAATTCTCATCTGTTTCAAGTAAATTACTAAATTTTTACGTCTGAATCCAAACTGTATCTGCCTCACTAGAATCTTTGTTGCCCTTTGGGGTGACAAATGTATCATATGACAGCAGAATGAGGCCCAGAGACTTTACTAGACTCTCTGAAAGCTTAAATAAGAGCTTAAAATAAGCTTAAAATAAGTCATATCTGAAAACACACTGGCAGCTATTGTCTCATAATCAAGTATTTCAGTCTGGGATGGTTTGAGGATATTTCAAAGATTTGCTGTTCAGTTTTGATTATTCATGGCATTTAAGAAACTGCCTCAGGATTAAGAAATTACCACATATTCTCCTGGTTTCTTAACGCAATCTCTGACAGTAGAGTATGTTCAACACTTGCTACTGTTAGCAAATAACTGCAAATAAACATTAAAATGGTAACTGTGGAGAGTGAAAAAACAGGGCAAAAAGAGCTAAATCATGGGCTGAGAGAAGGGAAGAAAACCAGAAGAGAGCTGCTTAGACAGACACAGAGGAAGAAGATTAAACATCTACTGTGAGGTTTAAAGACCATTATTATGTCAAATATTGATCATCAAAAGTGTGGCTATATACTTTAATGTATAAAATGTGTAAAGTCTGATGTGAGTAATTTGCTGCTTCTTAGGTTTGAAGTTTGTTGTATGCATAGCTTCTAGCTGCCCTGTTTAAAACATACATTTTCAGGAGCAAAAAAGCGGCTCACTATCAAGTCAGAACAAAGCTGAAAAATTCAGATGTGGATTTATCATTACATGTGGAAATGAGGATTTTTGGATCTGGGTAAAGTGAAACATAAAAGCCAATTTTATTGTTATAGAGTGGAAGTGACTCTTTCCCCTGTAAACTACTTTGTGGTAACTTGTACAGCCAAAGCTTCTCTGTCACTCATTGTGTGGCATAGCCGAGCCAGCACTGCTTCACCCAGCTGAATGATCTTAAAGTCAGCAGAGTTACCTTAGTCAACATTTTAAAGGCAGCTGTAGTCAACAGTGTGTAAATGAAAGGAGAATTCAGTCTGAGGGTGGCAAGAAACTATGTGCTGAAATTTTAAATTTACTTTCTCTGCTCACATCTTTTTATCTGAAGTATCAGGGACAAATCTATTCAGTTCTGGGAACAGCCAAACCCCACCTTTTCCTTAACGTTTTCAGTTGGGAACTAAAAGTGATTTTTTTGGCTGATTTCTCAAAGCTATACTCACAGCTTAAAAAAACCCAGGGACACAGCAGGTGTTTGTATTTAAAGACAGGTAATAAATGTGATTGCACTAAGGACAAAAACCCCAGTGTTTCTGACTTGCTGCTCATTTCTCCAGAGAGAATTTTATGCCATTACTGTCCTGGCAATTCAATTTTTGCCCTACTGCAATTCTTCCTTCTCTTCCTATAGCCCATTAGCTACAACTGAGATGCTCAAATACAGGATACCCTGAAAGCCCACCTGCTTATTTCCCCACATAAGAACCCCAGAATTCTTCATTATATTTTTACTTAGAGACCTAGACTTGTCAACACGCTTGGACACCAACTCTGCTAAAGTAGAAATTATACTGGACTAGAGCAGCTGGTTTCTAGTCACATCCAGTGACATGTGTTGAAGAAAGATATCAGGAACTTATTTCCTGTTTGTTTCTTCATGGTGAAGAAAGTTATGGAATAACTCAAAGGAAAACTGTGTTCTAGTCAATGGTAAAGACTGGGATACATGAAGCGCACAAGCTCACCAGCTTCAGTCCCCCACAAAAAAGAGTTTTAAAACTTCTGTAAGACAGAAAACAGTATTGGCCATGCAAGTATCCAATCTGTTTTCTTAATTCCATCTCACCCTTGGCCTCAACAGTTCTGGAGATATGTGTGTAATTAAGAGACTGTCCATTAAAGATGGTTACCCAGGGAGAACCTTTATAGAAACGCTGGACACAATAAAGTTTAATGACCCAGTGAGTTAGCTATTCAGGGACATCATCACGCTAATGATTCAGTGCTTGGACAGCTGTGCAGTACCTGCAAAACTGCAGGTCTTATGCCAGTCTCTTTATCCTTCTAACTGTTGCCATTGGAACAATGTGGCTGCAGCTCTTGGGCAGCAAAACCTTGGCAATAGCTAAGTGGATGTGACTGGCACTCTTGTTAAAGCAGAGTACAAGGACTTTGTTTTACTGCAGTTAGATAAGCTAGTGCAGAGCATCCACCAAGCCCAGCTATCTCATGAGCAGGGCTCTTTTGTCTCAACACAGATGACATAAGATGACGGAAAATGATGTGCCAGCACTGGATTTCATCTAATCTATCAGAGAGGCAGCAGTGCTTGCTGGATAAACACTGGAGAATTGCAGTTACTGGAAACTGCCTCAGTAAAAACATTTACTTCCTACCTGCTTCCACACCTAGCTCAAATATGAGCCTAAGCCAAATTCTGTGGGATGCCTATTGCAAAAAGTAGCTCCCCTTCACAGTGCAGGGGAGGAGAGGACAAATCATTACCAGGAAAAATTAAACCCACTACAATCTGAGCTTTCGAATAAAGCAGACAATGTTGTTTCTTCAGGAAGAGCGGCCAAACACATTACATGACATTGGTGAGCTTTTTATTCCTAACACATACATATTTTAATCTCAAAGTATTTTCCAAATGCTTTAGCTTGTAAAGATTGGCTGCAGGAGACACAAATATTACCTGCCACAGACAACCCAGCCTAAGCCAATTTCACCAAGGCTGATCTCATGCATCCTGGCAGCACATGATAGTGTGGTTCTGACAGAGGCATTAATTGGCTGTCAATAAAGAAAACAAATGTATCTTAGTGGAGCATGCAGCCCAGGCGTTCCACATCAATTGAGCTCTGTTTTTTAAAGGTAAAGCTTACTTTTAATATAGCTAGTAATTAATACAGCTAGGCACAAGTTCTCACTCTCAACTGCTAACTTATTTCCTGTCTCCCCAGAGAAAGCAGTACTTTAGAAGTCAGAAAATCCATGTAGTGCCCACTATATAAACAAAAGTATTCAGCCCTTTACTCCCTGAGAGGCACGCCAGCACTACAACAACACTAAAGGGTTGCAAGTAACTGCTTTAAGAACTCTAAGGTAAACCAAACAACTAGCTTAGGAACTTTTTATCCACCTATTAAAGTTGTAAGACAAGATTAGATCTTAGAGACAGACATTTGTTATCTCTGCATTTAGCATATGCAGCACTGTTTAGCCAAAGCATGCTCCATTTGAAAGGTCACAATAAATACAACTTCCCAGCACTTTCAGTAACAGAAGCATGTGCTAGTCTGTGTCTCCAGCTCATATGAGATACTTAAAGCAAAATAAATCTAAGCCTCCAGTACTGGAAGTACCTGTACAATTGGTTTTAGAAGTTTAATATCCAGCCCTCCTGCAAGCACTCAGAAGCAGGTGTTATTAAACAACTACCCTCACAAAGAACAGGCAGGTTGCTGGAGAAACAGACCTACCACTCCTACCATGTGACACACACACCTAGCGGGAGCTGGAAAATGCAGTCTGCTGTGTTCAAGTGGGTTTTCTCTCCCTTCTCCTCCCGCATTAAAAATAAGAACCACTTGGGAAACATGAATTATTTAGTACAAAACAAACAGAATCAATCTGTATTAATGTGCACTAAGCAGCAACTTATGATTCACAACACCATCTTCATGTACAGCATTCGTAAGATCATTCAATAATACATGAAGCTTTCCTAACGTTACTAGCATGACAACAGATATCAATGAATTTTAAGTCATTCAAGCCAGTTGTTTTAAACCAGCTCTTGGGAACAGAGAACTGCCAAAGCACAGACAGAAACTCACTCATCATTCATTAAAATATTAATTAAGCCAGTGACTGTAGCAGTTTTAAAAGCAGAAAGCAAACCCAATATGTAAGCTCAGATACATGCAGAAAGAGTGCAAAAGGAAAACTGTATTTCCATTTGTAGAAAACGATAAACAGCAAATATATTAAATCAAAGAGGCCAAAGGTAGATGTACACTGTATGTTTAGATTCCATTAAATTCCAAGTAGCTTTGCTTACCAGATTCATTCTTCCTAGGCTGCTGAAACTATTGAAGCATTGAATTTTAAGCAAGACACATTTCACATAGCACCAGCTGTTTTACAAAGAACAAAAGATACAGAACCTATGTTCATACCTTCTCTTAACACACTTATCGTATCACGAGAGGAATCAGTGGCCAATTATTTCTTTGATATAATATACCAACAATTAGGTGTTCCCAGTATAAATTAGACTTCTGAAATCAAGATGAAAATAGAATCACAGAATCATAGAATAGTTAGGGTTGGAAAGGACCTTAAGATCTTCTCGTTCTAACCCCCCCTGCAATGGGCAGACACCTCACACTAAACCATTCCACCCAAGGCCTCATCCAGCCTGGCCTTGAATATATATGTAATAACTGTAATATTTCATATGTATATTCCATATGTAATATGAAATATGCAATACAATACATACATAAGCATTCATTTTAATGGTAAAGCTTCATACTTCTTACCATTTGTGTAAGTTTCATAAGAGCTTCACAACACCAAAACCTAATGCCAGCATTAAACCATACTGCCACAAGAAACCGCAAGGTTTTAAGATCACATGGAGGAGGATGGGGTGGCTCCCCCCCCCCAGTTTCATTTTAAAGCGCCTTAGACCATTTCATCTTCTAACATTACAATCACCTTCCAAAGAAAACATTAAACCCCTATGCATATAAAATAACATACACTGCTAGTCACATCATTCGCCTCAAAAGAGAAGGCTATGCTGGAAGATGCTGCATAGTAGCTGCTTTTCCAGTGCAAGGAAAAAAGAGCAGTTATTCTAAAAAGGAATTAAAATTGTAGAGCATATCTTCAAAAATTATTAGAGACAGAGGATATGTGCTGTTAATTGTGAACAGTTGTTTGTAATTTCTGTTCCATGGGGAAAAATAAAACCTGCATGTTTGATAAATGGAAAAAAAATAGTAACTAGAGTGGAACAACAAAAACCAAGCAAAGGTCGTTTTTGTGAGTACTCATTCAAGGTGACTGGCTAGCATGTCCAAAATTGGTAAGATATACTCTATAAAACAGTGTTTGGCCAAGTTTTAAGCACTGAAATCCAGGATGATGATTCCTTAAGCTTTACCAGTTACCAAAACAACATCAGTCCTATAAAATTTGCTGTTACATTTGAAGCTCTCACAAATCCAGGAACTCCTCTCTCTAGTTTACCTCTCACCAAAGATTTCTAGTTACTTCTATTGGTTCATCTCCTTCAACAGCGTCAGTGAAGCACAGCCAGGGAGAGACCTCTCAAAGAGAGTAAGTACACAAATAAACTTCTTGTCACAAATAAGTCTTGAGCAGCTTACAGGCAGCTGCTTCCCGAATCCTCCCAGCTCTGTTTAATGCCCTGTGACCAGACAAAACAAGGGAACAGTACCATGCTCCTCTTCTCCCAGAGAAGCCTACACTTTAATCATGGCAAGATGAGAAATGGTTTGCCTTAGAATCTGAGGTAGCCAAAAAGGTGATAAAAGCTAAAATGACCTACGTTAAAACTCCAAAAACATTTTATTATTAAAAAAAATTGCTATTTCTAGATAAACAAAACCAAAAAATAAACCAAACAAAAAAAACCACCAAAAACCAACTTAAACCGGGGTAAAAGTGGGCAAAAATGGGGTAGTAAAGGCCCAGAATGGCTTAAAACGGA
>JAVHNF010063207.1:10344-27036 GCA_034783455.1 Micropsitta finschii
TATCTTGTTTCCTGAAATATACACTTCTATTTCCCCTTTAGAACTCATTACAAGTCAACACAATCTGCTATGTTTCTGGAAAAATACTGATTCCTCTCCAATGAACAAAACAATGATCAAAAATATTATAACCAGCCAAGCATTATTCAATGCTCCTACAAAAAACCTAAACAGAGGAAAAATGCTCTATACAATAGCATAAAATTTATGCAAGTACCTAGTTTGTACAGAATGTTTAGGAGTCTCTTGATTTCTTTTGGGTGCTTTCAGCTTTTGCTTGGGAGACAGATAACCCGAGCTTTTGGTTTTGAAGGTAACCAAATCACACACATTAACGATTTGGTTGTCACTTCTAGTAGAGCAATCCAGGATTATTTCCAATTAGAACAAGTTCAATTTAACATGATTTAACATTATATATACATCTCAAATTGATTCCACTAACCATTTTCTATTTTTTAATGCATATCTTGTTCAGTGAAAGACAAAATTCAGTGTCCAGAAATACCTGTTGACAGCTCAGCTGCCACCAGGGACATGTTAAATTATCTCATGTTCAATAATTGTATCCATGACTTTTTCTAAATAACTTCATAATAGTTCTATCTGCAAATGAATTAATTAGATATGTAGTAAATGTTAATGTATTTCCCCTAATACACCCTTTTAGGGTGCCACACACTTCTAAGGTGACACATTTGCAAGTACCTGAAATGCAGTTCTTCTAGATACAAAGTTGTAATATACCAGGAAGGTCAGGATCAGTTGCCCCACATTTCTTATCGAGAACCATTTACACTGAAAACTTATTATACAAATGAATTCTAACTTTGAAATGTTGCTCTTAGTTTACAGCAAACTAAAAGTAATGGCTGTATAAATCTATATGCCCATTTAATTTCCTGCCTGGATTGAAATGTTATTTAAAATGAAAATCAGAAGAAAATTTACCGAAGTTAATATTTCTTCCCCATTTTGTAAATTAGTATTTATTAGTATTGGTTTTATTAGTATTGGTTTGCCCCAAAGTTCTGTATATCAGAACAGACAAATTTGCCAATTTTTAATCACCTTGATCTGCAGGCTTCTTACACAAGTTAATTTCAATTCCATTTTTATGTAAGCCCTTATTGTTGATTTCATTAATAGCTCTTTGCAAGGGAGGGAATGGATATTTCCACATCTGAATATCTGAATCAAGAAATCATCAAATCATCACCCTTCTTTAATCCGAATCCAGTAAAGAGGAAAAAAAAAAAAAAAACCAAACAAAAACGCCCAAAACAAGAACCGGGTTTCTCCTGGACAAAAATCCCTGTAATTTCTCAAGAGCTTCTGAAAGTTGTTTGAATTGCAAACACACAAGCCAGTAAAACTTGCCAGTTCAGTTTTATCCTTAATAATGAATTAGTTAAATAGTGGAAGACAGAAAATGCTACCTTCTTTCCTCTGGGGATCTATTTAATTGCAAAGGCAAATAGATTGGACAACAATATCCTAACTATACCTTGCTGGACTTCCTGGTGTAACAGGGCAATGCAACAGACTTAGGTTACTTATAAGATATCCAAGATGCTCTTCTACACCTGAAACACCTGGACTGGAGGAGGGAAATGGGGAAAGGGAGGGAATTTGGGCATTATCCTTCTTAATTGGAGTGATGACTAATCAGAATGCATAACATAGGAATGTAGTATGTTTCCATACACAGATTATACTTGAAATGTCCAGTCACTTGTTTTTGGGCCCACAGTAACAGTTTTTCCAATTATCCCCTGAGCACAAATCTCATTTACCCAATTGTCACTGAAGCCCCCTGCAGTTACCAATAAGAATAAGGCATTTATCTTGCTTCGGAGCGCACATCAGTGTTGGAAAGCAGTGCACACATGCATGCACATGAAAAACAAGAATCGTTTGTCTTTTAATGGGAATATTAAATAATTAAAGCACATTCCTGTAATAGCAGAGAGATTATTTTAGAAGGACGATTCTACTTGTTTCACTAAAAAAGTAGAATTCACAGGGAACAGAATTTATAAATGTTTTTTACAGAACTATGACTCCAAAACCTACTCTCTAATTAAGAGGGTAAAACATTTACTGACATTTATTTTTGCATTTTATCATTCAGAGAATATCTGAATAAATACAAGTCATTAGTCTCAATAAGACAAGAGCCATAGCTGAGAGGCTTCTGTTCACTGATGTTATTTTAAGAAAGCCTAATGTTAGACTTAAGATTTTATTAGGCATTAATTTCTATTATGTTGTTAAAATTTTCATGCTCTAAACATAGTTTCTGTTTTTAGTAGAGCACAAAATATTTTTTACCTCTTCTTGATCTCTATTTCCTCAATACCTAAACTCACATTTCAATTATGCAAATACTTGAAAGACTTACTTGACTTACACTGCAAGCATCCTTGTTCTAAACTTCCTGAACTGTGGCCTCTCATGTGATGAAGTTAGCTACAACAAGACACGTTCACCTTGTGGATTACATTAACATAATCTTTGCAAACTAACTCTATGACGTCACACAAACATTTCATATATTCAGATAGAGATTTTCTGCTTACAAATTACTTAACTCATGGCATTGAGAAATAAACATTCAGAGCTTTAACTGTACAGCTCCAGGCTGCAATGGGAAGGAATCATAAAGGACTCAGATGACATTTAATTTTAGTGAGCAGAATCCAGGTTCCTAGCAGAATATATCTGCATGTATGTTATTGAATTAAATTTACTGGGGGAAAAAAAAAAGGTAAAGAACATTCAGAAGTTTGTATAATGCCACAGAAACAAAAATCTTTAACTTGCACTTTAATTTCTACTCTTACAACTAATTATTCTTGTAAAATATTGAGACAGCAAATTAGGATATAATCCCTAAACTCAACTCCTCTTTCCTCACTGGTACAGTTTTGGAGCCTTCAAAGGATTTGATCTTGACTGCCAATGACAGAACCAGAAATTCTGAAATGAAGCACAGACTCCAAAGCATTTAGATCTTGTGTTTCTTCATGTTCATCCATTATTTAAAATACAAAGTGATGTTGTGAGACAGAAAAGAAACTTCTTTCACCTTCTGCCCCACCACAATTACACCCCCAGGAGCCCTGCTGAGTCACTCTGCTTCCAAATCTTCATAGACAGAGCCTCAGCTGTTGCCCCAGGGCAGGCAGCATCCTCCTTTTCAATTCCAGTCTTTTTCCCTGTCCTTTGCATTTCAAGTTTCTTTCTACAGCCCCATCCTAAAACTCAGGCCCAATACCTTGATATCACAGTTTGTAAATCTGAGAGGCTTTCCTAAATCCCTGTCAGAAATATGTCAGATGGCTCACAGCTCTTGAGTGCCAGCCAGAACCATGTTTTTTGTTTCAACAGCAGCTGCAAAACAAGAAGATGGTATTCCTTAAATCTGATAAATTGCACGACATATATTATGATAGTCAATAGCTGTAAGAGCATAAGAAAGTAATTAATTTCCTATGCTCAAATAGAGAAAAAGAGATTTTTATCATGCTCTTATAAAACAATACAAGCTGTTCCATGAACAGAAGGGTCCACCCATTTTGAAGCAAATGTAGACTATATGATATTAATTACCTCTAATAGTTGTCAAGTATTAGTAACATTAGCGAAAAGTAATTGTATTGAATTATATTACTGAGTACAATTGTTGATTTCTTTTTAATAATTGATATCTGAAAACACAATCTTGCAGTTAAGAGCTATGATTTTCTCACATTACTTAGCAACCTGTGCAAATATAGAACTGCAGATGCAAAACTACTGACCTTTCTTTCATGCCTGCTTTCCAGTGCTTATTATTTCTAACCTACATAGCAAAAAATAAAACCAGAAAACAGATTTCAAACACTGAACTCTTCAGTATGCACTTAGCATTTCAGATAACAAAATCATTACACTACATTTTGTTTAACAGAAAAGCAGAAACTGTTTTTACCTAAGCTTAAAATATTGCTTACTGGATACTGTCTCACTGATCTTTAAACACACAGAGAATGGTTACTCACCCTGCAATATCTGCAGCTCTTACGAGTTGTCATCCATGCAGATTCCTTCCCAGGTGCACATGTATGGGGGGTGGTGGGGATGAGGGTGGTGTGCAGGGTAGGTAGACCAACAAAACACACCGATTCTGTTCTTGTATTTTAGTATACCTGCATTCAGCCTAATTTAGTGGGTTGAGCTATTAGTTTCTTTTCTTTGTAAAGAAGAACTAGGACTATTCAGTAAATGGGAAGAAGAGTACATTCAAAATGTTAAGAGCATGTTGAAGGAAGGTAACAGCCTACACAGTTTCATCCCATAGTGCCAAACTACTGCTTCCTTGACTACATGACAATATGTGAGACCTTTGACTTCTTCAGCTGTGGTTTGGAGGCTGAACAGTAATATCTGCCATAGAAGACTAACGAGCATCAAGTAACTGCACTTCAATAAGCCTCAGAGAACCATAAGTAAGACGAAAAGAGAGAAAGAGTGGATGTTAGTCGTAAGATGCTGAAAACCTAGGTTCCAAACTGGAATTGGTAATGAGGTTATGCCAAATCCTCATACTTTCAAGGCATACCACATTGTCTGTTCAGTTTGAAAGGGCTGTTCTGCAAGCCTTGCAGAGGAAATCTGACTAACCAGTACTAGGAGTAAAGTATAGGATTCTCAGCTGGGACTGAGAACACCTTATTTCTCAGGTTTCTATCTCCATGAAGGTAAGGCCATTCCAAGAAAACTCCAAGGCCTAAACCAGTTTGTACTCAAACATTTGTTGCCTTCCCAACTTGGAGTTCTCTAGTCCTTTTTGATTTTGTTTAGAAGTTTATCTTCCATGTCTTGTGAGAATACAGGCCCATAACTTCATTTGGGTCCAATGAGAGATTCCCAGTGTTAGACAGCTATCATTTGCTTTGCTGTTTCCCAGATTAGTCCTTCTTCTGGTCTTTTATTTCCTGTCTCCAAAGATCTTCTGATTGATTTCCCACATGGTGTCCAGATTGCACATTTTAATATATAAGATTCCCAATGGGCAATACGGTTCCTCTCTTTGCAGAACTATATTAACCATGATGCATATCGAGAAGTTAACATTTCAGGAATGGAAGGAAAAAGCAAAGTGGGAAATGAGAGAACGAATACATGGGCCCCAAGCATTGCTACGTATAAAACATACACACATAGTTATTAAAGTTGAACACAAATATCCCTCAATCTTATCAAATAGTCAATATGCATATTTTTCTAAAGCATAGGCATATTTAGAAATGCACTTCATCACTGCTGCCAGGTGCGGATTTATTTTGTGGATAAATTTCTATATTTCAGAGAAGTATTCTTAAGGTTACTGGGGGTTTATAGTAGCTTGTTACTTGTATTTGTTTACCATTTTATAGCTTTCAGTTGCCATAGCTATTAATGCTATTTTTAATATGAACTAATGAAAATTTTTAATAGAGAAGACAGGGATTTCTTCTCCATTGGACTAATCTGAAAGGAATTGAATAGAAATCCTTTTTAATTTGATCTGCACAATTCATCTCAGCTGCTTTTACTCTGGAGAAATATATAAGCATCTACAAATTTTGAAAGCATTTTTTTTCTTCCTAGATAGCCATTTTATATATGTCACTAAAATTATTCAGAGAAAACTACAATACCGGTTAAGAACTGACAAAAGTTTTAAATATCTGCTCTTTAATAGTATTGAAGCACTGTTTCCAAAAGTAAAATTTCTTTAAGAATTCCAGCTTTTTTTTTGTGTATGTTTTTTGGTTTTTATTTTAATGCTAAGGGATTCCATTACAGATTATCAGATCCAAGCAATCAGCACAGTTTGTATCTTACCACACTACTTTTTATAAGTAACTAAACATATTTCTTCTTTCTTGTTTTAATTACCTTTGAAGACTTACTCGTTGGCTCTAAAAACTTGTTTTGTCTCTTTTATTTTTAATTGACACATATAAAATAGTATTTTATTATCATTTATAACTCATAATAAGACAATAAATGCTAGCAATCAAAATCTAAAGACCCCCATTGTTTTGCTATTTTTGGTGATATTCTGCACCATAATTATGCAATAGATGGAATAATTAATGATATCTCATCTAGAATTTTTCGGCTGAATAAGGATATTTAAAAATTATTCTCATTTTTATAAGAGCTTTCCTGAAAATTTCATCTATTCTGTCAATATTTTCACTCTGGGGAGATTCATTTGGCTTTTAGAGAAAATTCAGTTAGCTGTACTACTCAAATCAGAACTCTACTGCACACATACTGACTCATTTCCTCTCCTGGGAAACATATATATTAAAGATATTAGTCACATTTTTAATGGATTATTGGAAAAGTCTCAAGTATTTTAGCAAAAAGATAATGGAATTTATGTAAAACTTCTATATTACTGAGATACCACAAACTAATAAGTGATGTTTTAGTCCGGCTTTTGAAGCATATCAAAATCCAAGTCCATTATGGAAATCTCAAATATTTTTAGTTTTATTTTTTTAGATCTGCATCTCCAGATATGTCCACACCCAATCCAATTACTCTAATGACATGCTATGTACAAAATTTGTCTTGTCTTTCCAAGTTCCCTAGGCATGTTTGTCCTCTGACATTCCTAAAGAATGTATCCTACCATACTCCCAAGGAACAGCAGTGAATGCTCGGCTGCAGACCCGACTGAGAAAAGCTTTGGATAGGCACATGGTTAGAACTTCTTCCTGATAAGCCAAGTCAATTAAAAAACAAGCCAAACAGTAATCAGTTTCTAATCTTCCCACAATTGTACAGTGATGCAAGCTTACTGTTCTCATTATCTGAGATGGAAGCAATAAAATCTTTTCTCCAACTTGCATGGCTGTAACGTTAAAAAAACAGTCATGCAGACTTTAATTCACCCCACCCTTTAATACAGGGCATGGTGACTATAGTGTGGAACCAAGAACCACAAAACAGAAAAGCACATTTGCAGAATTATTAATGTTCAGCCCTTTTGTGGGAAGATTCCACCTGAGAGCTCAGAGAAAAACTGTCTTTCCCTTTCTTCACTTCAGTGATCATGAATGCTATGTCACAAACATCTAAGTACCACCCTCTGGTGCTAGCCAGCTTAAGGCAATTCCCATTTTTCACTGAAATAGGTCTTCCAGACTCACAGAGGTAATTAGAAGTCTTAGGTTTATAACATGATTCACAAATCTCCCTTGAGCTGGATCTGAGGTACAAAAGAAAAAGAAATCTTTACCTTAGATAGCATTTTTTTAAAAACCTTCTGCTCATTCCAATAGATCATGTTTTAGTTAATAAATTTAAAAAATATGAAAAGATTTTTGGGACAAAGATCTCTTTTCCCCCTTTTCCTCTCCTCCCCCCCTGCTTCTGGATCAGGTGACAAGGGTGTTAAAGAATTTTTTTTTTTTTTTTTAAGAAAGATGAAGAAACGTAAAAATATTGTTTAAGATGTTTCTTACATAGAAGTGAATGTGCTAAGCAGCACAAACATACTTATAGGCTTATGGCCTGTCACAGAAGAAAGGGTAAAGTGCTCTCCGGTAAGGTGCTCTCCTTCACTTTTCATTTCTGTGAAAACAATGACACTATTTCTCTGAGCCTGAAAATGTTAGGCATGAGTCTAGAAAGATGTATTTTATGATGGTAAGGGCAGAAGAAATATAGAAAAATCCATGATTATTTTTTGCTAAAAACTAAAAACATTCAATTAAGAGAGAACCAAAATGAAATCAAAACAAAAACATACTCAGACCTGTGAGCATCTTCCCCCTTTCCATGCCAAGCTGCAAAGGATACAAAGTCATTGATTCTAACTCAATAAGAAAGATCCTACCATTTTCCATACTTCTTGAAAGAAACTCAGATGACATCTTAAAAATTACTGATGGAGCCCTGCAAAACGATAGCTACGTTAGCAAAGCATGAAAAGAAAGAGGTAGGGGCTGTCTCATGTAAACTCCTTACAGCTGCTTCTAGCATCAAATGTCCAAACATGCCTTTTAGAACAAGGAAATGTTTAGAAAAAAATATATGCTTCTATGTATAATCTATTAAGGTTTTATTTTTTGTTTGTTTGGGTTTTTTTTCCCCTTTTTTGGTAACTGGCCATCTCAACAGAAGCTTGGATTTTTTTCTGGTGGTGGGTCTTTCCAGAATTGTCCTGGTCTTCATTAAAGACTAAGTTGAGAGTATTAAGATAAAAATTAGAATAAATAGGTTAGATATAGAGATAAAGTACTAATTTCCAATCAGGTATGCACACATTCTTAATTTTCTTCCTGTATATCCTCATCTCTTTGCAAAACATAAAACCAGATCTCTACATTATGTTTTGTGTATTATTCTGATTCCTATAATCTCTCCAACATCCCAACCTCATTTCTTAAGGTAGGAAGGCTGTAAAAGGGCAAACCCCTGAAATGTCCAGACAATCAAGTATGCTTTTTTCATCACACTGCAAAAGTCAAAATAGTATCAGCAGTATGCAGTTCTTTCTATTTCATGATAACTTGAAGTAAATAATAATTGCATTTTGTGACTTTAGGTTTGCTTAACACTGTCATCAGGAGAAAGCTATATGGCTCTCTAAGGTACACTAATTTAATTTCTGTTATTATACTACTATTAAGGAATATATCTTTGGAACAAAATATATTTGGTTTTGAGATCCAAGCAATTTAGTTTATTTGTAACTTATGATATTGCAGTATATGTTTTACTTCCAGTTACATAACTGTAACATACACTCTTACACCAAAAGACCCCACGATGATCTATGAGGAAGACACAAAACCAAAGGCCAAATTTCGCTTTCCATGTGAGCTTTCAGAAAAGCAGCTGATCTGAAGGCATACTTTGTGTATATACAATGAAGACCAAGGAGAATGAACAGGAGTCAGAAAGTGAACTGAAACCATCTACTGATTTCTACAGATTCACTTCTGATTAAAATCAGTGCGAACTCTTTCTAAAATCAGTCACTAAGGAAGGATTCCCCTAGTTTCATCGTTGCTTCCTCAGCTTTTTTTTCAGCTTCCTCAAGGGTTACAACAGGTCCCAGAATCCATAAACAATACTCTTTCTATGGAACTAGGAATTTAATTCTCTTTCCTATATTTCCTACAGTGAAACATACCAAACCATGGTAAATTGTGTAGTTTTACAAGAGTTTCAGCTGGCTATTTTAACCATCTAAAGCTGAAAGCAGTAAGCTACTTGAGCAAGGTGACTTGAAGGACAGCAAGCCAGTTACAGTGGGAAATATATACATTTAAAAGACCTAGGGCACAGGCATTTTGGAATGGAGTTACAACCTTCAGGCCTTACCACATGCTATATTACTTTGCTTGCAGTTTATCTGGATGCAACTGTATGAACAGCACATCAATGACAAAATTACTCAGATGGAAGAAGCATGAGACTAACACCTTTCTCCACCTTAGAAGGGATGCATGCTCAAGTCCTTGGGATGCAGTATCTTCTTTCCACCTGAGAAAATAAGAAGTCATTTGCTGTCCTTATCAGGCACCATGCACAAATATTAAAGAGAAAACTGGCACAGCCACACATAAATCAAATTTTAGAACCCACAGTCCTTCAAGAATCATGGAAAGAGCTTCAGTATTTTACAATATTTTAATAAAGCTATTATCTTGCACTAGATTTTCAAATTAAATTTTAGGGAATAATATAAAGAATAAAATTCAGTGCAAATGGGTTAAAAGACCATATATGACCATTAAAGCTTTGGACTGTACAGTAGAATTCTTCAACTTAAATAGCTTTTTGCTATGGCCCACATTGGCCCTGATGTTCATAGAATGGAATGCATATTAGAGAAAATTACAGCAAATTGTATTCTCTATAACATAGGCACTACACAACCTAAAAAGACTAAGCATAATAATAACATGAAGTAAAGAAATCTCACGTTAAGGATTTCTTTTTACATTAGAAACATACTTACAGCTTGGTGTGACACACACAGATACTAAGGTTTCATGAACACTAAAAAGGAGCCTATATATTTGGTTTAACACCAGTAAGCTTTCTGTCAGCACTTGCCATCTATAATACATTGAGATTCATATTACATAATAGCATATTTCACTTTGGTTTAATTGTTGAAACAGAATGAAATCACTAAGTCAATATTATTTTGCATTCAGCAGTGTTTTACAACAGAATTAATAAGCTAATATCCTAATTCATCAAAAAAGGGGAAGGGAGGTAGAGAGGAGGAAAGGAGCAGGGAAAAGGAAAACAAAACAGTTCTGTGATTTGAGCCTGAAGGCTTACATGCCTCATCACTCAAGGGAGCTGTCTTGAGTGAGCAGCCAAAAATTGCTTCCCTCTACGTTATGCAGTTCTGACGCAGGGATCTGAAGACACTGTGCCTGAGTAGCACAGATATCAGCCATTTCTGCCATCTGTCCCACAGTGGGAATACCAGATGAAATCAAACCAGTTTGCTAAGTGAACATAGTGAAAGCAGCTCCCTACAGCTGATGAACTGTGGAAAGATTCTTCAAGTTAAGTATTAGCCAGAAAGGCAAATACATTACACTTCTAAAGCCAGAAATATTTAAAAATTAAGAAATACAGTCACAGTAGTGTCACAAAGAAGTAAACTCCTTCCCTCCCTCATCATTCAGTGGAAATTAGTTAAAAAATAAGAGTGATTACAGGAGACTTAGAAATAATCTTGTAAGTCACTAGTTGTTAATGAAAAATTATATACAATTCCTGATGCCACCTCTTTTCTTTGACAGAAAATAACTAATCACTACCAACCCTAGGGACTCAGGTGCTCCTAGGCCTCAGGACAGCTGCTGACTCCAGCTCCATTTGAGGTACATTAGTAGAGTTAATCTATTTTTTATCCTCAGGATAGCAGAGGAAAGTTTTTCAAACGTTGGCGAGGATGCTAGAAAATTAACATTACACAGACTTCTGGAGATTCTTCGAACCCCAGGAGAACTGATGGGCATGAAGCAGTGTAGTTTGTGGCCAATGTCTACTGAACATTAAAACAGAATATTAGTTGAGCTCTTGGTGTCTCTGGCCTCTAGCACATTACTCAAGACCTATACAGAGAGTGAAAGAGAATATTTAGGATCATGAATGAGTCAAAAGTCATAGAGTCACAGATTCATGAATTGTAGTAAGGAATGCCTTTAATGGGACATGGAAGTACAATTAAGATTTTTAATTTCTGATTAAAATTAATGAAATGTCTGAGTTCTAATCTAAAGCTAAAAGCCTGAACACTAAAAATGAGAGGAAGGATGGGATGAACTCTTCAAAGGAGCCCAAACTGACACCTCTACCAAATAAATTTGTAAGGTGTTTACGAGGTGCCTTTGCCTGGAGCTAGGACCTTGTCAAACTAGAAGAAAGAACCAAGTCTGCAAGTTGCAAACTTGCAAAACTGCAAGTTATTTCAGCAGAAATTATCATGACTGTTGTTAATTTGCTGAATATTGTTCTAAGCTTCTTTGAAATACACTTATATGTCTCAAGAGACTACTTGTGAGCCCCAACAGCTTTTCCACCAGAAGCTACAAATTATCTAGAACCTATGAGAGAGCACAACTACAGGGACAAAAAACATTTGTTTCTTGAAAAATTAATATTTCATGAAGAGGCTTAAATGATTCAGCATAAAAGCATCTTCTTAATAGCTTCCAGCTTCTATTTCAGGTTTAAAAAACTACCTGCAATAAAAAAATCATTAAACCTCAATATTTTGTACTTAATAATCCAAAAATTCAGCATCTAGACCTAAAGAAAACAATTCTGCTGTTTGCACAAAGATCAGATCAAGGTTTTCTAAAGCTTTGACCAAATAGAGCTTTAAGCCAACCCTAGGGTTAATTTGAGCTATGAGAAAGCAACTGACAGAAGCTTCCCAAAAAGCAAAACAACCCCCATGAATCCTAAACCTGACATTGAGAAGACTTCTGATTAATCAGAAATTTGAAAAAAATAAATAAAAAAGATCCAGAACTCATTCTCCAGCCCAGAGCATATGCTTGTCCTCGGTGTGATGGGACAGCTTGCATAACCACACAGCTCCCATTAACTCATGTGATAGACTCTTAGAATCTCAGAACAGTTTGGGTTGGAAAGGACTTTTAAATATTATCCAGTCCACCTCTCTCTGTTATGGGCAGGGACATCTTCCATTAGACTAGGCTGATCAAAGTCCCGTATAAACCAAATTTGAACACTTCCAGGGATGGGGTACCCACATCTTCTCTGGGCACCCTGTTCCAGTCTCACCATGCCCACAGTAAAGAATCCCTTACTTACTTTGCATCTAAATCTAAACTTTTTTGGTTTAAAACCCTTTGATGTTCCTTCTCTTGTCACTACTGGTCCTGGTAGGCTTTCTTATAAGCCAGCTTTAGATACTGGAGGGCTGCTATAAGGTGTCCCTGGAGCCATCTCCTCTCCAGGCTGAATAATCACAACTCCTCAGTCTTTCCTCAAAGTGGAGGGGTTCTAGCACTTTGACAATTTGTGTGGCCCTACTTTAGCAGGTCCGTGTCATTCTTGTGATGGGCAGCCCAGAGCTGGACACAGTACTCCAGGTAAGGTCTCATAACTGTGGAGCACAGCAGAAGAATCACCTCTTTCAACCTGCTGGCCACACTCTTTCTGATGCAGTCCAGCGTGATTGGTGTTCTGGGTTGCAAGTACACATTGCTGGCTCATATTCAGTTTTTCCTCCAGTAGTATCTCAAACCCTTGTCTGCAGTGCTTGCTTTCAATCCATTCATCACCCAGTCTGTACTGATACTGGTGATTTCCCCCACCTAAAAGCAGAACCTTGCACTTTGTTTTGTTGAACTTCATGACGTTCACCCAGGCCTTTCTCAACCCTGTCTGGGTCTTTCTGATGGCATCCCTTCCTCCAAATGTATCAACTTCACTACTCAGCTTGCATCATCTACAAGCTTGCTGGGGGTACACTCAATCTCACTGTGTCACTAATAAAGTTATTGAACAGTGCAGGTCCCAGTACAGACCGTTGAGGGATGCCACTTGTTACTGAATATGGGAATTTATGAAAATATACTGAATATGTTATTTGTTACTGATACGACAGCCTGTGCTTCTCCTCCCAGTGCTTATAGTCACAAGGATACACCTCATAGCAAATTTGCACTTATCTAGTTTCAACCATAACCCAGATATTTCAGCTCAAAAAAGATGGAATGGGTCAAAGATTTGCTTATGCTGTAAATTTCTGTAGTCATAACATTCTTTTTTATTATTGTTCTCAGACCTGAAAAATACAAAGGCATGCTTGCCTTCCTTGTACCTTCTGCAAGACTTCAAATGGAGCTTGTAATATGTACTGAGACATTCTAGAGCTCCCTGAAGTTCAAGCTTTCATATCTAATAACTCCAAAACTTATAAAAGCATTCATAGTAAAGCTGTCTTGCTCTCCTGCTTTAAACAATTAGATCTCTTCTGTCATATGCATTTGTGAGGAGCATTATGGGGAACTGGTTACTTTCTACTTTGAAGAGCTCAATTCCTACACAAAAGAATGCCATGGACTGCTACTCAAATGGATCACAAATTACATCTGAGACACATTAATAGTTCAAAATCCTGGGAGAGAAGCATCCGATCTTCATAGATCTTTCCCTTTGGTGCATTTTAATACCTAGACTAAAGAATTAATCAAGAACTAAGCAAAATGTATTCACCTACCAACAAGTATACATAAGTTTAAAAAACCTACTAGTTTCCACTTGATAATTTTAAACTATTTTTACTGCAATTTATTTCTATTTAAAACCAAATTTATTTCAAAACCTGAAGCAGAAACAGAACTTTTCCTATTTCTGTGAGAAGACAGATCATTCAGAGATTCTGATTTTATCTACATAGCATGATACTAGTAGCAACTGGTTCTAACTCAAGTGAAAAAAATGCTGATACAAAAGCTTCTTTCTTCCTAGTAAGGAATGGCTGGGGAACAAAAAGTGCATACTTAACACAGGATGGCTGCCAGTGCTTCATCTGAAGGCTTAGTAGAAACTATGAACTAGTGGTTCTGTTGGTTCTGAAATTTAAAGACAACACATTTGTTGGTTTATGAGAAGATGCTTGTAGACGTTGAAAAACAGATGTCATAGCATACAAGCTTTCTACAACTCTAGTAGGAAAACAAGAGGATGATGACAGCACAATCTTCTTTGTCAGACAATATAATAATATTTAGCCAGAAACTAACAGTAAAAGCTATTGCAGACAAATAACAGAGAGAAAAATAACAGAGAAAACAGTCAGCGAATGAAATATCTTCTGTAAGGCTCAGGTTTTTAACTGTCTTAGAAATCTCAGAAATGTGTAGCTAAATCAGAACAAGGTATCACACTTCTAAAATCAAAACCTCCAAATATTTAACTTGGACCACATTCATCTAAAGAAACTCCAGTTTACCTTCTTTACACCTTTCCTCAATGGGGAAAAATTATAGTCAGCAGAGATATACTAGTTGTAACATCGAAACAGCTATGTATTGCTGTAGCAGACCCCGATGTGCTTCTGTCTCCAGAGTCTTATCTGTCTCTCCTTCAAATCATTCAGTTTAACCAAATATATTTTCTTTCCCTACAAATCTTGCCAAGGTATTTTGAAGCATTCTATACAGTTTGTTTAAAAGTCTTACTTCCACCATCCAAATAAGATAATAATTTTAAGTGTAATGATCTCTGAAGTTTGGACTGAAATCGTCAAAGCTAGGGATAGTTGCTGCTTTACAGTTGCTTTGGTCATTTTATGATTTGGAATCTTTCTTTTGTCTTGCTTTGCCTTTTAGTCATTTCAAATTATTAGATTTTAATAAAAATAATCCCTTGTGTTTAATTTCTACCACCACCACCTCCACACACAATTTTGGGATGGTATTTTCAGATGCATTGCCTCCCACATTGTTCATTCTTGCAATGTCTAGGTAAAAATGCCTAGTAATGTCCAGGGCCCCCAACACAGGAGGGATGTGGGCCTGCATGAGCAAGTCCAGAGGAGAGCCACAAAGACGATTAGAGGGCTGGAACACCTCTCCTGTGCAGACAGGCTGAGAGAGTTCACCTTGTTCAGCTTGGACAAGAAAAGGCCCAGGGAGACCTTAGAGCAGCTTCCAGTGTGTAAAGGGGACCTACAAGAAAACTGGAGAGGGGCTTTTCACAAGGGCCTGTAGTGATAGTACAAGGGGGAACAGCTTTAAACAGAAAGAGGGTAGATTTGGATTAGATATTAGGAGAAAATTCTTCACAATGAGGGTAGTGAAACACTGGCACAGGCTGCCCAGGAAACTTATTGCTGCCCCACCCTTGGAAGTGTGAAAGGCCAGTTTGGACAGGACTTCGAGCAACCTGGTCTAGTGTGCGACATTCCTGCCTGTGGCAAGGGGGTTGGAACTGGATTAATTTTAAGGTTCCATCCAACCCAAATAATTCTATGATAATAATTTCAGAACTAGAGTAGGATTTTAGTGTCTGCCACTCATTCCCCTTTAGTTGTGCTGGTGTTTATCCTGCAAAATTGCTTAACCTCTTATGACAGAAAAATAAGATTAAAAAAAAATTTCTAGGAGGCCAGTTTTCCTGACCATTGGAAGCTCTTTTGAAGCAATCTCCAGGACATGTGGACCTTTTAAAGAAGAGGTCTAAAGAGGATATAGCCTTCGTAATGTGTATCTTCTGGTCTCTGAAAACCAGAACCAGTCTTTTGTAGATGTAAAGAAATATACAGCACTGAACCATGGCATAGTTTTGCTCTGTTTCAAGAGCAGATTAAAAACCAGAAAGTTGTTCTTCTACAAGTATTCTACCTATAAACAGAACAGATGTGACTGCCTTGATATGATATAACAGAATTGAGGATTACACTATTTGAAAAGTGGGTACAATGTCTCCCTTAACAAAACAAGCAAACATGAAGAAACATCTTTTTTTTTACCTGCTGTTGCTTTTAGAGCACCTAGCAATTTCACATATGTCTGGTCATTTGAAATATTTGCCATTTCTTTAGTTTATCTTCCTGAATTCGTTTCCTTTCAACAGCAGGACAACTGATAACACAATCAGTGCTAAAAAGAGAAGGCAACAACCCATCCAGAGAAGAACCAGAATATTGGTGGCAGGGGTAGCATGTAATGTCTCCTTAACAACACACAATAGTTTCACTGACACATGGAATGTAACCGCTGAATCCCTCCAAGGTTTCAGAAAAAAAGAAAGAACAGAAAAATCCCATAGCAAGCCTTTGTGAACTGTCAGTAAGGAAGGAATTAAACCAGCACAGTAGAACAAGGTCTTTTAATTAATTGTACTAATACTTAACAGAATCTGAATTTTCACATAGAGATATTTGCTAGCTTTCATGAAATAAAAATTGGAATTTCCTTTTTTCTTAAAAAATATAAAGAAAAGAAGAATCCTTTGGTATAAATTTGGGAATGGAAGATATTGAAAACTTTTTCTAACTTGCTATGGCATAAAGAATTCACAATCTTTCTCCAGCACAGTAGAACAAGGTCTTTTAATTAATACTTAACAGAATCTGAATTTTCACATAGAGATATTTGCTAGCTTTCATGAAATAAAAATTGGAAT
>JAVHNF010063210.1:37781-53691 GCA_034783455.1 Micropsitta finschii
CGTGATATGCAGCAAGTCAGACATGCTGGTTGCCTTCCACTGACTGAAAATTTGCTCAGCTTACTTAGCTCCAGGATCCTACACTGTTGACATAGTAAGTAAAGATAATGCAAAACCCAGTTCACTGCAAGCATGAACTCAAATTTTGCCACATTCAGCTGTATCAGTGGCCAATAAGAAAGCTGCAAGACACTAACCTCTGTTTTAAGGAGATTACCTTCAACAAAGATTTGTCAAGCTGAAGTACAGCAAATGGTGAAGCCAAGGCACTTGCTCCTGTGACCCAGTTTCCTTCAGGAAACCCAAGCAGGACAGAGAGGATTTTAGCTACAGGAGAGCATCTGAGCATAAAGAAATAGTAGCCCATAATTACTTTATTCCCCCAAAGTATAATTACCAGGAGATTTTGTGCTGCAAAGTAGCAGGCTCATATTGGTGCTGATTTTAATTAACTAACCAATGGGAGGCTGGATGGGTTGAGGAGAAATTTCATACAGAAGTTAATTAATGCTCTGGGCTAGTTTAAAGTGTTGCTTAAATGGAAATATTGGGGAAGTTGGCATCAGCCAGTTATGGATCTTTTAGTCTCTATATTACCAGTCACATAATGGGTCCTCCCATGTGATCCACAGCACTTAAATTAGCAACTTAGAAGAAATTAGTGAACACACAAGAAATAAGGAAGCAATTTCCAAGTCAAACATAATTCCTTCTTCATGAACACACTAGATTTAGAAGAGGAAAAGGTCCTTCTTGCTCAAAACAAGGACCTGGTTTAGAGCTGAGCTCAGCCCAGGAAATGTGATGGGTGGCAAGGGCTCTGCTGCATAGTGGGGAGGCAGATCTGAGTAGCACCAGTCCAGCTGAACTGTGTAGTGGGACTGAGCCAGTTCCCAGCATGTGGGAACAGAGCTCAGTATCTTTGCTTAGTGTTACTTCCAAGAACCTTAGTCCTGCGGGACAGTATTTTGCACCCTGTGGAAAATGTGCTGGGTTTACAGAAGTATCCTGATGATAACCTATTATTTATTTAACAAGACTGTAACTATCTCTGGGTTTCTTCCTTTTGTTCCTCCCAGATCTGTTTAATCATATACGTCTTAGATTAATACCTTTTGCTTTGATTTATCTTCCCATTATTGAAAATGAGACACTTCAGGATCGTATTTAATCTTTTTGTTTGTTTGGGAAATAAAAGATGACTTATCTCATTGATGATCTGTAAATTCTTCATGGAAAAGCAGATATATCCTCACTTGTTAAAACCAGGGACCTCTGATTCTTGGTGTGGGCCTACAGCTATTAATAACCACCAAATCACTTTTGCAAACTGATGCCAATGAATGCAGGACATTGATTGTTGCCTTACTGTTCTTCATGGGCTGTGTTTTGCTTGGCACTATCCCTGTCTTGAAAAGTTGGACATCTGAACACACAGAATAACCACACTGGGAGAGAAAGGAGGTTTTAGTTCACTTCCATTTCACAAGCAGGAATCTGAGGCACAAGGACATGAAATGACTTTATGGAGGTCATAGTAGTGCAGAGTCAAACCATCCAGTTCTTCGCCCATTCCTCATCATTACATCATCTTCTTCTTAGCTGCCAGAGTGCAGTTGGGATTCTTGCAGTTGGAAGGGCACAAAAAGACATGATTTTAAAATGAGTGTATCAGGTTAGCTGCAGTCTTGTAAGAATATTCCTTTTCAAAGCCAGTTCAGGGTGGTTGGGAGTCAGATACTGTACCCAAATTTTGTGAAACATTTACTCACCAGGCAAGCAGCTCTCTTGGAATCACTGCAGATCACTGAACCATTGAACCAAACCATTATCTGGCAGTTGACCATCACATCCTTGTTTAGGCCGTTTGATAGATAAGTGGTGGTTTACACACTCTGTTAGTGGAGCCTCACAGTTTTTTCTAGGTCACTTCACAATAAGAATCAACATACAAAATTTCATCTTTGCAAATCACAGCCTAACCTTTTCTTGGAAGCCTGAGGCAACTCCTTTCTGGGAGACAGGAATTAAACACCCTTGGGATCTGACTTCTCACTAAAGTGCAGCCCAATTCTAGGTGGGAAATCTGTTTAGACCTTTCTGAATTCCATTAAACCCCTTTTTGTCAAGGATACACCAAATATCTCTTTTCTCCTTTTTCTGCTGAACATGTAAATAAGGCATATTTTCAGTTGGCATTCAAAGAACACCAAGGTTGGAAAGGGTTAATTAATTGTGGCCTTGTCTTTAGCACCTGATTTGGGTAGAGGAGGCAAGTTTCTACTAGAGGAGGGAGAGTTACATACATCTTTCTTAAGGAGTCACTCAGTGTTTGTAAATAGCCTTGGGCTTGGGAGAGGCTTTGGCTTCTTGCTGATGGTTATTTCTCCTGAATAAGGGCCTAATGGCTCTCAAATAAGAGGGTAAAGGACTTAGGTGCTGAGTCCTGGGTGGGTGGTAGGGAAGGCAGGCTGCCCATCTTAGGTTACATGTTTTACTACTGTTTTAAATACTGTTTTTAAATTCACTTTCCCCTTGCTGTATTGAATATTCTACCATTTTATCTAGTTTTGCTCCATTTCTTGCCTAAATTGAGATGCTCCTGCTGCCTGCTTCTGGTTCCCTTCACTCCTCTGCACTGGGGAAGGCTGAAGACCAAAGTTGTGCTTTGTGCTTATTGTAGCCTTTGTGCAATGGCTGCCAGCCTATGCTCTGCTGTGCTGCAAGACCCCTGTCTTACATCACTTGGGGCATGGTTGATTTCCATCAGTTCCTTCTTCCTGGCCTCTGGAGACACAGGAGAAAAGGAACTGGTCTTTTGTAGGGCCCAGATCATGCCTTCTACTTGAAGCTGTGCACACTAAGCAGGATTAAAAGTCATGTGGGACATTATGCTGCAGCCATGTCTGAAAGGCAATACTAATTGTTCTGATTGCTGTTGGCTGCCTTCAGAGGAAGTGATGTGTCTGCATTAAGGAAACCAAGACATAGTCTTGATGGGTACATTCATTTTTTGAGGAAGATTTTCTATGGCAACCACCCTCAGAACAAGACAACTCTCACCTCCCAGGTAGGTAAGCATGCTGCTGAGACCTTTTCTCCATGGGTGATGTCCGACCTTGCCCATCCCATCTCTCCTCTCAGTTCCTGCCTGCACACTTTGCACACTCCTCCTCCCCTCTCAAGAAGGGCATGCCATGAGCTCTGTCACTAAAACTGGGGAGTACTGAGTGGTAGGGTCCATGCCCATAAAGGGAGCAATGCTCTCCCCCCCATTCGTCCATGAGTACTTCCCAAACACTGGACCTTTGCCCCATGATGCTTGTTTGGCCTTGGCTCCACAACAGTCTCCTTCAGCATATTCTTGCACAAGATTGCTGTGAATGTGGCTGAGCTAGTGGGGTCCTGGAAAAAGATATCATTTAGTTATGCCTCTTGTCTGTATTACAGGGTTTGTATTTTTTGTTTACATGGTGGTGCTTGGTGAACTTCTTAGCTCAAAGAAACAGTCTCCCACCCCTCCTCCCCATGAGGGCTGCAGGGGAACTGAATAAGCAGCTGCTAAAAGATTCCTGGCAGAGGATCTTGCCCTTGGCACCTTGACTCAAGGCACGTGATGGCTTGGCTCTGTCTACACACACCCACTTGCGTGGATGCTACGTGGCTTGTTTGCAGATACTGGTGACTGCAGCTCAAAGGTGCCAAGTGCTCGCAAGCATCCAGCAGGATGTTGGTGACCTCCTTTGTGAAGAATGTCCCATCTTTGGTGCCAGCAACCATCTTTGGTGCCAGCAACCATCTTTGGTGCCAGCAACAAAGTCCTGGCATGATCATGAGGCAAAAGGACAATGTAATAGTACCATCCAACCCCTTGAAAAGCAGTTGTAAAATGACAGAGCCAAACTCTTCTTGGTGGTGGCAGATGGTGTAACACAAAGAAAAGGTCACAGATTTTGGCTTGGGAGGTTCAGGTTGAACCCTGGGGAAAAGTTTCCTCATGGAGAAGGTGTGTAGCCCTGGGACAGATTCCCAGAGGAGTTGAGAGAAACTCCATCCTTGGAAGGGGTTCAAGTATCTGCTGGACAAAGCTGCAGCTGACATGATTTAGCACTAGTAGTTGTCCTCTTCTGAGAAGCAGGATGGAATAGAGACTTCAGAGGTCTCTTCCAACCAAATACTCCAGGATGACAATCTTGCCTGTTGGCATGTGCTGTGGGAAGACCTAAGACAGAGCCTGTGGATTTGTGAATGCCAACTCTGATAAGCCTGTGTAGTGGGAGGAAAGAACACAGATGGCAGCAGATTACCAGCTGGCTCCCAGGCAGCTTTCATGCTGTTCTACTAGCAAGCTACTTCTGGTCTTCCTCTAGACATGGGGCAGCTGCAAGGACAGTTCTGTGCTCTGAAAACACCCCTTGCAGCATGGGATACACTGGAGCTACTAGAGGACACACGAGATGTTTGCCCACTTCTGAGGGGCCATGGAAGAGCTAAAGGGTATCATGACCTTACTTTCTGTGCTAGTGAAAAATCAATGTGAAAGTCTGGTTAAAGCAAATAGCATGACCCATACCCTACCTGTCCATATCTTATCCAAGCCTATCCAGTACCTATGCACATGTTCCTGCTTAAAGTTTATGCTGACATGTAACACAGTAACTTCTATAGCTAGTCGAGGCTAATGACTGCAATAATTCAGAAGCTGCATTACCTCCAGAAATGGAATGCCATCCCTGGAGGTATGCAGCACATTATTTAGAGCCTATTCTGGGCTTAATTTTGTCCCTCCAAAAATGTGTTTTCAAATGCATTTTAAAAAATAGCTATTATATCATTATGGATTGCTAGTCTCTGACATTCAGTATAATGCATCAGTCATCAGTTACTTCTTGGCAGGGAAGCAAAATGACTGTCTTGAATCATATCTGAAATAAGACAGCGTGTACAACCTAAAAGCCTAATGAGCAAGAGACTGTGTGAACAATTTGTCATTTTACTCTTTTTTTTTGGGGGAGGGGAAGAGAGTGTAACATAATTTAAAGTGTGCTAAGCCTCAGAGGAAAGAATTGGAGCACTGCAGAAATATGACTGGGAGGCAGCTGTATGCTAGTCTTTGGTTCTGGGGAGAATGAACCTTATCTGTTAATTTTAAAGACTTTACATAATACAGTAATGTATTTTCAAGGGGAAAATTCAGGTGAATCCTGCATTTTGTAGTTATCAAAGGGATCTGAGTGGGTGACTGCTATTAGTGCTAATGTAAAAATCCACTGCACTTCACTTGCTTCAGGGACACCTAAATGTACCATTAGCTGCTATAAAGTCTCAAATTAATGAATTAGTATTCATGCTTGTCCTGAATGAGGTAATATTTTTCTTGCTGAGAGTGCTAGATGACAGGAATAAAAAAAAGCAATCTCTGCATACTGAATTTTTGTCCTTCTGATTGTACCCCAGGTGGGAAGGGTGAATTTGGGCAGCCATTGGGATCAATGCACAGCCTTCAGTGCAAGGGGTTTGCTGGTCCCAGCTTTTGGACTGTGTGAGTCCACCCTTTGCTCACTCCTGGCCGATAGTAGCTGTGTATCTTCTGAAGCAGGCATCACTGCTTGTCACCAGGGGCAGATGGCCTGTTTTGGACCTGTGTTTCTTCAGCATGCAGTCCCTGGCCATTTTAGGGCAGAAGGAGCAGATTTGGCCGTACTCTGTTTCTTGCTCTAGGGTTTGCCCTACCTGTGACAATTTAGCAACCTATCTCAAAGACTTGGCTGTTGCAGTTGAACCCAAGGTGATTGGTTTGGTGGGGTTTTTTTTGCCTTCAGCAGTCTTTATGATCCTTTTTCCTGCTGGAGGTGATCAAGTGGTGCTCCAGTGCCAAACACCTGTCCCTAAAGCCGGTTCTGCCACCACTAACCTGTGTGCTGCTTCTAGTGCTCTACAGTACAGAGATGGTTTACCTGGCACAAAACTTATGGGCTGTATGGGGAGAAAAGTCAGGCTGGTGGTCCTGCATGCTGAACTGGCTCAACCAAGGGGCTTGGGGAACAATGCAGTGGGTGCAAGGAACAGGGTGAGGCTGCTGGTTTTGGTGGCAGCCAGCTGTGAAACAGCAACCAACAGCCCAGGGACAATGATGGAGGGGGCTGAGATGCAGATGTGAATGCAGCATTCTCATGGAATCCTGGGCTTGGACCTGATGCTGAAGACAAATGTGGAGGTGTCTGCCAGCATCTCTTGTTACCATTACCCCTGTGATCTCACTGGGACCATCCCCATGGTCTCTTTAGACCTTTAATTGCTTAAGACTGAAACTTCCCTTCTGTGCTAAGCATGAATGGCACAGAGACTAGCATCAGCCCTGCAGTACAAATGGAGGAAAGGTATATACACTTCATAGTAGCTTTCAGTGATGAGAGATCCCACCCACCAAGAAGCATTAGTCCTGTTACTTGTTTAAAATAATTCAAAAATTAAGCTTGTGTTTTTTTCTCCCCCTTGCCAGTTTTGATTGAAAATTACTGGGGCACTCAAGGAGACATCACCATTTTATTATCTTCCTGTGGAGGGAATATCTTCTTACTGTTAGTATTAGGGTTAAACTTTGCTTTGAGTGATGAGCTCCTACTAATATAGGTGGGGGTCTCTTAAACAGAAGCCCTTTAATAGTTGTAAATAGAGCTCTTATTTGTTTCTGAAGCCTTCTTTATACTGAAGCCCATGAATCATGTCAGCCGATGCCAGCTCAAGTTCCAATGGCCAATGGTTTTAGTGCTCCACTTAAAGCTCTGCAGGGGAAGTCTCACAGCTTTTTAAGTTTTATCATGAGTTTTCATAAGATTTTATATGGATTTGATATTTACATCGATACACAGCATCTCTTCTGATCCAGTCACAGTTTTGAACTTCACATCCAGTCTGGCATTTTTAACTGTGCCTCATAGGCTTCTGGATGCTCTACTTAGGGCAGGATTTCTAAAGGGAATATTTTTCCCACCATCTCTCAGTGCTAATAGGGAGTTCCCAGCAAGGATATTCCAAGGATATTTTGCATTTTTGTGCTGCTTCGTGTCTGGTTTAGTTGCCTTTCAGTCCTTAATAGTTCCTCGAGTTTGTGATTACAGTCTCATTTAACATCCTTTGCTATGGAAACTTGTATTATTGCCAGGAAACTGCTAAGCAAATGCCAATGCAGAGTTTCAGAGTGGGAGGGAAGCATCATGAGACATGATGTTTATGAGAGAAGTGGAAAGTGGAATTCCTTTCATGCAAACCCAAAAACCTGCAGCAGAACTTTCATTATATTGAATTTCTCTCCCTCCCCAGCCTTTCGCAGGTTCATATGGCTTTGCCCTTTTGTTACCCTAAGGATCTAAATATTTTCTTGCTTCATCCAAGAAATGAAAAGGCTTTCTGAAAGAATAATGAGGGTATTGAAAAGGAAACAAAACCTGCTTTGCTAATACTATCTTCTTCCTCAGAAATTGGTGGATGAGGACTAGAAGGGAGGGGGGAAATGGAAGAAGAGAAGATACCATTGCCAGAGCAATGGTCTTGCAAGAATCTATAGATTCATAGAATAGTTATGGTTCATGTAGCTGTTTTAATTTCTATAAAATGAAACACACTGTGCTCTAAACAGACAAGTTTTCTTTCTGATCTGTGGGAAGTTGCTGTTATGTAGTAACTCCAGGTTCCCCTGATGGCAAATTGCTACTAAATAATGATGAGTCACGGAAATTACAGCTCTGTGGAGACCCAGTTCTGGTGCCTAACCCCCTGGGTCCCTGTGTGGTACCCACCAACTGAACAGTCCTGCCTACCTGAAGTGACTGATTTACTGCAGTGCAGCACTGTTGGTGGTGGAGTGGCTGTTCCTTAGACACCGTGACAGACCCCACCAAAATGTTAAATTTACCATTGCTCTAATTTCTGGTTTAAAAGGTCAAATGGAGGTAAAAATACTTACTTGGCACTTCTAAGCTACAGATGTGCATGGTTTGGCTGTGACAGTTTTGTCATAGTAGGCATAACCACTTAATGCACTATGTGAGGGGCTGGCTTGCTTTCTGAACAAGACTGTGACACTGGAAAGAAAATCATAGACTTTCATGGGGCCATATTAGGAACTGGTGAACTTCTCACAGCTGTGAGTGACTTGAGCTGCTGTGTGTGTACCAAAACTCCAGATGGAGAAATACACAAGTATTTTCCACCATAGAATAAACACACAGTGATTTTCTTTGCTCAGGTAGCTGAGTAGCAGACACACATACGTCTTCCCAATTGTTTCTGATGCCTCTAAGCACAAAGACCCCAGGCACTGTTCATTACTGGAAAGGAGCTGTGGCTTTCCAAATCCTGGAGCTGCCCTCCCTTGCTTTTAAAGTTCTGGTTAAAGCAGAGAGCCACAGCCAGCTCAGGCTTCTCACGTATCATCAGGCTGAGCTCATGGCTCTGGTATTTTTTCCTCCAAGATGACTCGGAAAAAAAAGTGGCAACACATTAACACACTTTGGACCCATTGCTGTCTTGGGGTCAAGGACTTGGTGATAGCTAATGGAAATCGTCAGCAAAACAACATGCAAACCTGTGTTACAGAGCATTTGAAATGCCCTCCTGGGGTGACAGAAAGGTAACAAACTCCTTCATTCCAAATCAGGTGATACTTACTAAAACCACAATGGTATCCATGTCTGGGCATGTTTCTGTTTCCCTTTTCATATCAAGGAGTGCAGAAATTCCCCAGGCTAAGGCGCCAAGCATTGTGGTTAACCATGCTTCATCCAAGCTTTGCTGCATGAGCTTGGCCAGGGTGCAAGAGAGGTGGCCATGCAGAGGCATTGCTGTGTGGAGCCAAGGAGCACTGTGGAAGGTCTTGTAGGGCCATCCATGAACTGCAGTAGGAGTGATGAGAAACTGGCAGTGGGGACAGGAGGGAAAGTCAGTGCAAGAGGCTTATGTGATGCTGAGAAGAGGTGGCTGGCGCTGGAAGTTGGTGATGCTGGTCCAGCACGTCACTGCAGTTATGGAATTTCCATGAGCAAATGTGTGTGTGTGTGTAGGGGGGAAGGGGTGAAGGAAAAAAGGGTTCTCCTTCCTCCCCTGCTTTTTATGGGGGAAAGTTTGAAGTTACAGTTGAAATCTGCCTGTCAGCATAATGGCTGAGAGGCCAGGATTTGCAGATTGCATCACCCTTGGAAAAAGAGGTTTCCACCAGGGAATAGGCTCTTCTCAGAGAAATGTGAGATAGTGACTGAGTCACAGCACCTTTGATTTTCCTTTATTTTTAGTTAGAGGTCTCTGTTCCCATGCCTGTCTGGGCCAAACTCTGTCTGTGATCCAGTCAGTAGAGTGGTTCAACATAACTGCAAATAAAACAGTGTTCAGTGCTGAGAAATGTGAGCATCAAAAACTTCCAAGTAAGCATCAAGCAATCTCTTAAAAATAGCTCATCTAAAAATAACAGATTAGGGAGGGAGCTCTCCTGAAGAGCAGTTAAGGAGCTTACATCTGGAGACAAAGGACAAAGAACAGCACTCTATCTGCAATGTATCTTTGCTTTTAGGCAATAAATAAGTCTTAGGCCAGAGGGTAGGGTCTTTTCTGTATTTGTTCATAAGCAGAGCCTCAGGCAGTCTTAGTCTGATGCTTTACACAAGTAACTCAACACCATTTCCAATGAGTCAGGAACACGGTGTATGAAATCATGCTCCAGCAGGGCAGAGGTCTTGTGGGGTTTTCCTGCCTCAACCGAAGTCTAAAGCTTTTATCTTACTTCTCCCAAGCTGTGTCAGCACTGGGAGTGGAAAAGCAGGTTAGCAGCGTGCCAGCCCTGGAAGCTGCCTGGCTCTTCCTGCTCTAAAAGGTATTACAGGATAGGGTCTCTATACCAATTGGAGGCCATGAATAATACAACTACAAGGACACCTGGCTTAAATCTTTCAGTAGTAGTGGGGGCTTTGTGTCTTTCCTTGAGTCACATAATGCTTTTGTTATACGGTTAGGGAGTGGTAATGCAGAAAGGCCCTTTGTAGGAAGGAAATGAGGCCCCACAGAACTGTACGGCTGCATCCTCTGTGCTAAAAGCTTAAGCAGAACAAGAATAATAGTGTTACCAGCCTAGAAATCTTTCCTTCAAAGTGGATTCAAGCAGCAGCAGATGCAAAGGGGGCAGCCCAAAAAAGAAGAGAGGTAATATCACTCAGAGAGGTAGGAGCCATGACTCTGTGTCCATTCCAGCACAAGCTCTCAGAGAAGACAGATGGGATTTGGTACAAGACTGTAAGGGAAAAAAAAAAATCTTGCTCTAACTTGTACTGGAAAATTCCCAACATTCATATTTTCAAGGCCCTGCCACAGAAAACTACTTTTTGAAGAGAGAGTAAGTTTCTCCTGAAATCACTGAATTCCAAGACATGGTATTAATACATGAATTGGCTCCCATGATTTCATGTTGAGTTTGGAAGTGGCACCTTAAAAAGTCAGATACTGCTGGCACACTCATAGCAATAGATTCATGGGAGGGGAAAAACAAAAGTCAATTTACTGGCATGTGGTGTTTGAAACCTCCTGGACTTTGGGGTGTTGACTGCAGCAAGCAAAAGGCTTAAACTCCTAGTTACTGAAGGAGGAAGCAAAAAGCATGACTTGTCTTACAGCCAAGGCAGATAAGGCCAAGAATTTTTCGGATGCATGGCTGACCATGTGTATTACTTTCTGTAATGCAGATGACTGCTTGTGTTTATAACCTTAACCTGTCTTGACCTGCACAGTCACCGGAGTACAGTTTATGGGGTTGGGGTATCTTGGTAGATGCTTACTTGACTATGCATGAGAAAGACAAGTAGGATAGTTTATACATTGATCTTGGTGTTAACCGTGAACCTGAATCAGCAGTAGGTGCTCTGTGATAGGTCAGTCCAAACTCTGCAAGACATTAGCCCTGCAGTTATCCGTGTCTGGACATAGTAATGACAAGGAGGGGTATTTCAGTGTAAGTGGAACTGACCCTTTTGAGAGAGGTTTGCTGGTTTGAATGATTGCCTTTGATGTGCCAAAAACATGAAATACCATGTCTTTTTTTGTGGTGCTGGAAACTTAACTGCTGCAAATCTGGAGGGACTGGTAGTACCCTTCATCTGACCAGCTAACACAGCTGGATTGTTTGATGAGTTTTAGGGCAACCAGCCCCTTTTTTTCTTCAGTGTTGCACAGATATGGTTTGGTTTATTTTTCCAGGTAAGCCAGTATACTTTCCTAAGGATGCTAACCTAGGTCTGGCTGTGGTAGGAATCAGGATGGATAATACACCTAGACCAGGGAGCTTGAAGATGGTCCTTGTGTGTCTGCTGTCTTAATGCAGCTTTTATGTCTTTTGTCTCTGCAGCTGAGCTGCACTTTCCACACTGTATGATGGTGTGCATGCAGAGGACACAGCTGTAGGTGAAAGGACGATGATCATGCAAAGGTTACTTGAGAATGCTAGGTGTCTTAACTTTTATGGGTGATGGGGTGATGGAAAAAGAGCTTTTCTTCCAGCCTTCCTCTGCCCTTTTCTATCTGCAGAACCACCAGCAAACCTCACTGGTCTGGAAGGAGTGGAGATGAGCTGACACTTGCAGTTCCTCATCTCATGGGTGCAAAGAGCTGTTTCTTGAATTGGCTTGCCTCAAGCCCAAAAACACTCATTACTGGGGTAAGGAGGCTTTTCCAGAGCAAAAGCCACTAAAGCACTGTCTGCAGGGCTTGAGAGGAACTTCAGAAGGGGAATACAGTACAGCCTGATCCTTCATCCATTTTAGCAACAGTCTCTACAGCTGGGAAGTAAACTGTGTGCAAATAAGTTTTGAGAATAAAGGGCTAGTTCATTGTGAGGAAGTGAGCTCAGAACACTTAAGTATACAGACTACAAACTTTGGTTTCATAATTTCTGTTAAACCCCAGAACAATCTTTGTATAAGTCGACAGTGAGAAAATCAACCTTGTTTGTGTCTCCTTAGCATCTCTTCCGCTCTGGGCACTTCCTGCTGAATAGAAGCTATTCAGCTGTTCTTCTGTTTTCATGTACTAAATTCACTTCTAGCTGTTGTGAAAGAAGGAAGTGAGTAGATGGAGTTAATCCCCTGTGGTGTGACAGTGGGAAAGGGCTGGAAAGACATGAACTTCCTCATTCTGCTCTTTATGAAGACAGACTTTTTTTTCTTCATGTCACGTATGAAATTTTTAAGAGGCTAAGTCAGCAGATACACATAAGCTTCCATGACATGAAATTGTACAGCTTAAGAACCTGGCTCTGAGGCTGTCAACACTGAAAACTCACATTGCAACAGAGCTGCAGTAGTCAGAAAATGTGTCACTCTCAGTAGTTTGGTCTTTGGTAAATGCCAGGTATGGGGGCTTATTCTGCACTTCCTGGCTCTCATGCTTTAACCAGCTTGAGAGACGCAGTAATCTGTAGCTGGTGTCGTTTTTTTATCATGTGCTAACATTAATACACTGATAAAAGGAAGGAGCATAGTACACACTTACAGACTTGCCCTAAATACTGTAGATAATTGTAATCTTTTGGCTGATAATGCAGTCCTTAAGGAATAAAGGTAAAAAGTGTAGATTTACAATGGCAAGGAGACCAGGGGAGTGCTGTGCTCTATCAAGAGACTTTAGGACCTTTCCCTTCTGGTGAGGGAGGGAAATGAGGATTAAGGTCAAAAATTTGTCTGTCCATCTAATATGATAATTAGAAACAAGTAAGCTCTGTTAATAAGCTCTATGGCTTCCTTGACAGCTCTGCTTGCTGGAGTTCTTTGCTTTTCCAGGAGCCAGCAATACCTACTAGTGGTGTCCCCCACTGTCAGAGCTTTTCTAATGGCAGAGACCTGGGATGATTCAGTGGGGTGAGATCACATAGACGGCTGGTTTCTGGATGCTGTAATATTGCATGTGCTCCTACAGCTAAATAAAGGAGATCTGCTGATGGTTTTCATTCCCTAGCTCAGCTCTAGGCAACACTCCCTGCAAGGAAATGAAGCACTTGGGTGCTGCCTTACAACTCATAAAAATGGTGCCATCCCACTCCCCAGAGGAACAGACAGTGAATGGCAAGAGGTGGCCCGGCACTAGAGCAGTGTCTGGGTTTAGCTACAGCCCAGGCAGTAGCGTGGTTTGCATCCCTACTTACACAGTGACCCCAAAAGTCCAGGCCTGGCTTGAGGGAGGCTGTAAGTACAAGGCAGATGTGCAGCTGCTGTGCCTGAAAAGCAGAATCAAAGGCTGCTTTTCCCTGTGGGAACCTTCCCCCAGCTTGAGCCAGTTCACCTGGGAGAAAAACAAAGCCCTGTTGGCAGTCATGGGACTTCGAATTTATTTCCTTCCTTTTAACAACTTCCCTCTAAACACATTGGTTTGCCACCAGTCCAAAGCTCGCGGAAAACACTACCAAGTCCTTCCCAGTCTCACTGGCAGCATGCGTGCCAAGAACCGCAGCCAGCTCTCTCCTGGCAGCACTCCTCCCCGGCAGGCCGGCCAGCAGCATTCCTCCCCAACTACTGACCCATCCAATAAAGGGGCTGCTCCCTGACTTCCGCCAGCAGCAGTGTCCTGGGATGACTGGCTGTGCCATGCACGCTGTGTCAGGCAGTGCTGCAATGCATTCCCTTTGCTGGGAAAGCATCCAGTGTGTGTCCAGGAGCACTCACTGCGCCCACTAATAGGGTCAGGATACCTGTGTTGCTCCCCCGTAAGTCCCGCTGGTGTCCTTGTCACCACACTGTCATGGCCACCGCAGCCATGTTCATGTCCCAAGTTCAGTGTGGCTTGTATCGTATTTCCCAGCAGGGTTTGCAGTACTTCACTGTGCTGCCTCTTCAACGGCTTGGTGCCACGTGGGAGAGGATGGATGGACACCCTTTTGGTGTGCAGCAGCTAACGACCAGCCTCACATTTCCTTGACCTCCACACAAACCGTACATGAGCTCTGTAAGCCCTAGAAGAAAGACTCGCAGCCTACCCACCTGCTTACGTCCTGGTGAGAGGTGTGTTTGGTTTTGCCCCAGTCCCCACTATGGTGTTTCCCATACACACCAGCACAGCACTGTGCTCACCACTGCTCAGGGCTTTTCCAGGCTGTACCTCGGGTTGGGGAATGTACCACAACGGTGTAAAACCAGTGGTCTAAAGCAAAACCCTGCCTGCCGGGCACCACATGGGGCTGCTGCCCCACCTCACCAAGCGAGGGGCAGTGGTACCAAAACCTCTCCCGTTTGAATTCAGAGAATTACACCCGAGTTAAATGTGTTCTGAGGAAAACCTGACAGAAAACAGCCTTCAGATGTCACCTCCTTTCCCCTTACCCCATTGTTTCTATGGGTTTTCCTCCCTCCCGCCTTCCCCCACACACGCCGGCGCAACCCAGCCGCGCCGGGGGCGGACCCGATGCCCGCGCAGCCGCTGTCGCCGGCCCGGGGCCGCTGTAGGGTGGTGTCGCTGGGTCCGTATCAGCCTGTGCTTCGCCGTTTCCCCCTTCCCGACCCCGCACCGCCGCGCCCGCCGGCCCGCTCGGAGCCAAGATGGCCCTGCCCTTCACCTAGGCATGGCGGCATCGGAGCCGGGCGGCCCTGCCCGGGTTCATCTTCCAGCAGCGGGTGGAGGGCTGTGGGGGCACGGTCTGGCCCAGGCAGTGTTTGCCTGCTTTTGGCGTTCCCCTTATTCTTCTCCACAATGTTTTGATGTCCGTGGGGTGCTGCAGCCTGTTTTCCTCCTCGGAAAGCGGGGGGCTGGGTGAGGGTGGCAGCCATGGTGAGGCAGTAGGGGGGGATCTGGCTTGTGGGGGTCACACCAGGCCTGGGAGGGGTTGCTTTTGTTTCTCTTCGCAGTGAAGCAGCTGGTTGTAGAAGTAGTGCTTGTTGAAATAATGTGTGTCTCTGCCTGCAGGAAGGGGAAGGAAACGTGACTGGGAGGAACAGAAGCCCCCTCTCCTGCATGCCCCAAAGCCAGCTGAGAGGGGCAGCCGGTAAGGCCAGCGCCTTGCTTCCACCAACATGCCCATCATACATCTCATGTTGTGCCTTGTGTTTGCACCAAGGACTGGTAGTGTGCATTTGGGAATTCCCGGTAATAGTACAGTGCAACCAGCTGAGGGTGGCCCAGGGGAAAATCCGGTACTTTTCCTCCTCTGCTTTTCCTTATGTGCTTTTCCAGTAGTTTTCCTCATCCCAGTGAGCTGGGATTGACAAAATCCGTACTTCTGAAAGTATGTTTTTCCTCATTGTTCAATGAAAATAATGAGGTAATAGCAGAGGGTGGGAAACAGGATTATGGGTTTCATGGGCCTGTGGTTTGCTCCACATGCTGGGTTACGTAGCCTTCTTTAAAGCTCATTTCCTGGTTGATGTTTGACGCAGCACAAGCTATCGATGTTGGTGTCAAAGCACCCCTAGATAAACCTGTTGGGGAAATACCTGCTCCTCCGCAAGAGGGAGGGAAGGATGCCAGCTGTAATTCACTTCTCTCCTTCATGGGTTTTGAATAAACAGCCCATCTGGCACCTCCTTACAAAGAATGTCTCGGCTTTATTTCTGGAGTGTACCAGCCCCTTTTCCAGGAGGTCTCAGGTGTTGTCAGAAGATTCAAGGGCATTACTAGATGTGCTTTTCTGATTCCTAGAAAAAAATTTCTCTGTACCAGACCCAACAAACAGTGGTATATGTGGTGACTGTTGACATCAGTTGTCATATGTGCTTTGAAAGGTCACACCATCCATCAGCCCGATCAGCTGACGTAAAGCATGTAACTGACCTGTTTGTTTCATTCCAGTGAGCTGGATTGACAAACCCTGAAGGAAGGAGTAACACACTGTTTGCTTCCAGACTCTGGCCAAGGGGACTGCTGCTGCATTGGTACTGTTCCTAGGTAT
>JAVHNF010063214.1:0-11229 GCA_034783455.1 Micropsitta finschii
TCCATGTCCTTTTTATGTTGAGGACACCAGAGCTGCACACAATACTCTACGTAAGGTCTCACGAGAGCAGAGTAGAGGGGCAGGATCACCTCCTTCGACCTGCTGGTCATGATTCTCTTGATGCAGCCCAGGATGCGGTTGGCTTTCTGGGCTGCGAGCGCACACTGCAGCCGGCTCATGTTCATTTTCTCATCGACCAACACCCCCAAGTCCTTCTCTGCAGGGCTGCTCTGAATCTCTTCTCTGCCCAACTTGTAGCTGTGCCTGGGATTGCTCCAACCCAGGTGTAGGACCTTGCAGTTGTCATGGTTAAACTTCATAAGGCTGGCATCAGCCCACCTCACAAGCATGTCAAAGTCCCTCTGGATACCATCCCTTCCCTCCAGTGTATCAACTGAACCACACAGCTTGGTGTCATTGGCAGATCTCTGGGAATTGGCTTTTACACAGTCACTATACCTTTAAACAGTGGTTCAAACTTCAGTGATTTACATGCCTGGAAAGACAAAGCGGGACTTCTCAAAGGTCCTCCACAACAGAAGATCCTCAAAAGACTGATGGAGATAGAATCTGGATCAGATGCAAAACAATCATGGCCAGACAGGTCTTATATTCCATTCACAGTAGAAAGTCAACACAACTGATGAGTCCAGCGCAGGATGAAACCTACAAGGTCATCACTGCTGTTGTCAGGTGATTACACTAGACAACAGGGGAAGAGTTAGGTCGCTTATGAAAGAGCTTTTAGGCAAGATGAGACTGTGTTGCAAGCTTTTACTTGACAGGACAAAGTGGGCACAGGTGAAGCAGAATAACGACATACCTGTATATTTCCAGTGTGTTGTATTTTCTGCTGGTCAAAGTAATTATGAATCACCTGTTGCTGGATTTCCAGTTGAAGTGTTCAAACCTACTTTATAAATTAGGAGCTTCAAGAACGGCACAGGGCTACAGCAGGTACTGCATCCTACAGCCATAAACTGATCAAACTGCATCTTAAAACCAGTTGGGTTTCTTTCAAACCACCCTCTTATTGCCTTCTTCCTTTTCGAATAGCTTTATAAACCTTATTTTCCTGGCTGCTGGAAACTTCTATCTGATTTCTGTTCTAACATTGCCACTGGATAATTTAGATACTTTTTTCCCCCATTTGTGCATGTGCCTTTTATTTAAAGTTATCTTCCCTCCTGGCACTTACGCCCCCTGGAACTGTTTTAGAGGCAGTGATCACATTCCCTTTCAGCCTCTGGTTTGCTAAATCACACAAGCACTGTTCTTTCTGTATCTGCTTGTAAGACACATTGTGGAAATTGAACTGTGAGTTTCTAGGAGTCAGGTACCTGAGAGCTCGAATTGGAATCAGATTTTTGCTTTTTATGAACACAGTTCCATGCACATGATAAGAAATGTATTCCCTTTTACAAGTGAGACAGTAAAGGCATGGCAAAAGTGTGTTAAATCACCAGCGTTCTTCTGTTCACACCAGAAAGGGGGGTCACAATCAAAATGTCACTTTTCATATCATCTCACTCTGAGACTTTGCTCAGATGCTGTGTTCGTGCAGCAGGCTGTAGTTCGTAGCCTCTGTCCTTCCCTGGCTGGCAGAGCTGTGTCTCCAGTGTAGACCTGCTAGGGATGGATGAAGAATCTGCAGACATCATCCTGTGAGTGACTGACCTTATGTTGTATGACACTGTGACAGCGCACTGTTCCTTTCCTCGCATGGCAATTGCATTATTATAAAGGAGGAGTTTTAAGGACGTGTACATAGATGTGGAGCCCAGAGCCAGATACACAGTGAGGCACACAGTGAGGAATGATCCCACTGTCAGTCACTTTGCATTTAGATTGGTTCCTAAGGTGCAGAAAGCAGGTCCCCAAAAGGATTCATCTGAGGAGCATGCCTGCATTAAAATACTTCAGCGAGATGTAGTATGTACTGATTACATATTACAACAATATATAATAGTATTAATAGTATTATGCACCAGATGCAGAGACTGTTTCAGGCTAATCTCTTGCTAGAGCTAATGAGAATATATTTAGTAAGGGCTGAATAAAAAGTGAGGAAACAAAAATGAGGATTTAAACCAGAAAAAGATCAAGTAAAAATATAGCATTGCTAAATGTTCCCTGTTTCAAATTTTGGTCTTCTGAACAAGATTTACTGCTGTGTATATCAAAAATACTTTGCGTCCATTGTAGATATGAAGCATCCTTTAAAACAAGCCTTCAGTGAGAGAAAGCGCTGGACAATTTCCTGTAACTTTGAGTAGGACTTTATTTAACCAGAATGTTTTGAGGCGTGTGGGTTTTTTGGGGGTGTGTGGGTTTGATTTGCAAAAATGAGTCAATAGCCATAGTATTTCTTTCTTCTGTGTTGCTGTCCATCTCTAGATATATTTCTTGACTGGATAAAATATAGGCTTTTCATACACAGAATATGAAATCGGATATTTGGGAAAGCATTAATAAGAACAGCTGTGCACTGAGAGAAAGCAGTGGGTAAAAGAATCCATGAGGACAAGAAGAAAGTCTTGTCTCTGTGAATCTGGTCTCTGTGAAGGAGTTTGGGAGATGGTGAGGAGCATCCACCCAGACTGACAGGTGGGATATGCAAGTCCTATCACAAGGGGAGATTAAGGAGAATAATGGAAGAGTACTGACAGTTGCAGCTGACATTCCTGTAATACCGAGAGGCTATAAACTGTATAAAGCAATAGGGTTATAGTTTTCAATCTTTTTAATACTGTACTTTATAACAGAAAAGTTTTATTTCCCTTTCCTCCTGACTTCAAAGAAGGCTTTTGTATTTCCCTGACCTGGCAGTCATGATAGGGTTTGTCCAGAGGGGGAAGCAACAAGGTCAGAAGTCTTAATTCATTCTGGAGAGGTTAGAGACCATTCTGACCCATTCAGTTGTGGTTCAGCTTTACATGTGAAGGGCTGTAAGTTTAGCATCAGACAGTCTTGGACAATTTTGTGTCCTCTGGGTCTTTCTTGCTATGCCAGACTGAATACAACCCCCACAATGTGCAGAGCTCCAGCGAGGCAAGTGAAACTGCCCCATCAAAGACTTCTTCCTCTGGAAAATGCTGTTGTAGCTTGGCTAGAGCATTTCATAGGTTCACACTAATTTCCCTTTGATCCCAAGGCTCCTGAGAAACAGCCCCAAACAAGCTAAAATCATGAAAGTTTACATGTAATCCCTTTTTCATTGTTCTGTTTCAAGGCAGCATTTTTTTGAATGGATTTCCAATTCTTTCATTCTATATTTAAAAATGATCCAGTGATACAAAATCCTTGATTCAGTGTCCCACACAGAGGCATCTAGTGACATTTGAGATGGCATTGCCTCTAGCTGCTGCTTCACAGGGCAAGAGCATCTTGTCAGTCCTGTATCCTAATCTGGTGTGCAGGCCTGGGAATAATAGAGCATCTAAAACTATATTTGCCTATATTTGGAAAACTGATGTTATTATAAAAGCTGTGTTTACTGGTTCCTGTTCATCCAAAGCCAAAGCTACACTCAGGTTTTCATTTCATAGGAGAAGAAAAAGTACCAGACTGATAGAAGGCACTTCTCCCTTTTTTTATATATCTGGCCAGCAAACCAAGAAATCAATGACTCCCAGAGCTCTAATTGACATTTCTATGTGAAATGAAAATGGGCCTTGATTCCAATTCAAATGGCAGCATTGGGTGATAGACTAATTATTTTGGAATTTTAAATGCATATAAAGGTTGATGCAGTAAAATGATTTTCAGCCACTTGCAATTTTTTTGGCTGTCTCTTAAATCAAACAACAGTTAACATGGGAGCACTTAATCCCTAATTCTCTGTGCTGGTAACACAATAACACTTTTACTTGGTACCATACTTTGTCTCCTTGGGGAACATAAAAGGAAAGTGCTTTAAGATGGAAATAGATATATAAGGATATGTCCTAAAACGTAATTCCTTTCTTTCAGAGGGTCTCCAAGAACTTAATTTAACCTAACATTCTGTCCCTAATTAGGGGAGTGATGTTCTTGTGTGATAGCACACTGGGACTGAGAGCTACCTCTGAACTTCTCCCCCGTGTGCTGCCTTGCCAGGGATGTGCTCAGGGCAGGCTGTGCTGAGATGCTTCTGACATGGAGAGAGAGGAAAAGAGGTAGAGATTTAGGCAGTGTGGGGGAAAAAGGTGGGAAGTCAGACCTATTTCTGCTGCTATGGAGGGATGTTAGTGCTAAGTATCCTCACCATGAGCAGCCCATGCTGGGGCAGGGCCTCTAATGCTCTCTCCCTGTGCTGCGGATAGGGGCAGAACTGCTTCTGCAGGGGTAGGAAAGTGAAGGGAGTTAAAGGTCTTGTGATTTTTCTTTTCCTGGAAGGAAAACTCAGAGATAGCCCAGATGAGACAAAGCCCACCCCAATTGAGTGGCAGGGTGGGATAAAGGAGTTGAGCCATGCTGTGCTGCTGGTAAGTGTGGCTGAGGAACCTCAAGGCAGGATAAAGAGACCACAGAGTGTAAGGCAGTAAATTACATGATACCAGCAAACATCACCCGCCTTCATTCCCAGAGAGGTTGTCCACATAAAGTAAAATAGCCAAGTTTCCCCCTAGTACTGCATTTCCTGATGCAGAAGCAGCAAGGCAGGGAAGAGACTCTTGAACTGTCTGTGCTGGTAAAAATGCTAAAGTGCATCTAGTACATAAAGATATGGTTGGTGTTGAGAGAGGGTGTCTGAAATTCATCAAGACAGCTTTCAGACTGCCCTCAGGAATACGTCCCCCCTGGCCTGTTTATACTTCTTGCTCCCCCTTGGAACCTAAGAGCCCATTTGCAGAGTCTTCCATGCTTTGCATGAGTATGGTAAATCAAGAGATGAAGGAGAATAGATAGAAAGGGATGATTTGCTGTTGGCATTTCAAGGCAAACATGTTCCCAAGGCATGGGGGTGCTGGTTTGAGGTTGATTTTTCTCATTGGAGAGTGTTCAGCTACACATAGGAAGCTCTTGATTCCTTAAACACTTCTCCCAGCTCATCACTGGGGCTCATGTGCTATTTGTGTTAGGTTTTATATCACCTTTGCTGGTGATTATTGAAGGACAGCTGTGCCAACAGCTCTTGCAGATCATTTTCATTCAGGTCTTCAGGAGAAAGTGAAAGGCTCTTTAGAAAATCTCGGACTATTTAGATAACCCAACAGAGACATCCCATGTCTTTCCCCAAATGTCTTTTCCTCCCTCATTCTCACCTCTCCCACTACATTTAAGGTTGATTTATATAACAAACGTAGGGTTATTTTTCTCGTCATAAATTGTCCCTGCTCAATATGTGATTTTCTCAGGTGCACTTCTTTTTTAATCAGAGGGGGGATAAAGGAATCATAAAATTTCTGATTGAGAAATGCGTGGAAAATTCTTCAGTAATGGGGGAATGGGCCCCATTTAATCATTTGGAATAGATTTGCATGGAAAAAAATTATTTTAAATCCAAGGTATATTTTCAATAGATGAAAAAGTTTATCTGCTCCCTTTCTCTGTGTGTGCCTGGATTGGTAGAAACCTTTAGAAATAGCTTAATGTTCCCTGCCTTGTCTAAGTGTTGCCAGTACCTTTCACTGGATATTGTCTGAAAACCGACCAAGGAGAAACGAATTCCACTGGATATTCAAATGGAATATTCAAGGTCCTTAGTTTTCTGGAGAATTTACCTATGTGTAATTGTAAATATATTTTTATGTGTAAAAAAACATGCTTGGAGTGAAAATCAAGCTGTATATGCCAAAGAACATGATATGGAAAATTAATTTGTTTTCTGTTGAGTTTAGGTTCCGGTTTCCAAGAAGAAAACTGCATTTCTGTAGATGAAAGATAAAAGCTTTACATTAATCATTATTGGAAACAATCAGGTTTTGAAAATGGCTCCCTACAAATAAATTTTAGATTGTACATTGTTTGCATGAAACTTAATAGATTTTTTTTCATAGGAAAGGATAAACAGGTAAATAAAAGACACATGAGCAAAACAGCAAATGCATTAAACTTAATGCCTGGACTAGAGATAATAACATAGATCTGGACTTAGCCTGGATCCAGTGACCTAGTCTCTCTATAGAAGAGCTGCTGAAGTTTAGCAATAACAATTTAGGCTGTTGTAACCCAAAGATGCTTTGATGAAGATCTGCATGTTTGTTTAAATGACAAGTGTCTGTTTAATTGTGTATCTCCTGAAAAACAAAATGAAACAAAACAAACCAAAACATTCTTTGGCTCATCTTTCAGATAAAAAGCTCCAAGATCAGTATTGCCTTCTATTTCATTTTCAATTTTTATAAGTTGAAATGTGGCCTTTCTTTTTTCTTCAAAATTCCTCATCCATTCCCAAACAACTCATTTTAAAGGAATAAATGTGGCTGATGACAGCTGCCTCTAGCCACATGTTGTGCCTGTAACTGCAAGCCAAGTAGGATGGCAGGGTCCTGCCAGTCCAACTGTGATGGAGGGAACTGGACTATGGACACTTATAAGAGCTGAAGCAAGGAACCCAGCTCTGCATTACTGTGCCATCAGCCAGGGTCCTGCCATCTTTTCTTCCTTCACGAAAACACTGGATTCTGCAATCACTGAAATCCCTGTTATTTTCATCATGCTGCAAGCTGGGATCCCATCAGATAATCTCAACCACCCCTGTGCCTCCCTCTCCCATAGGAACGTGAGTTCTTCCTTCCTGCAAGCACTAGTGTGCTCCATCCTCCTTACCAGCCACCCACAGCCCTGTCTGTTGATGCTGTTGCCTGGCGACCATCCTGTGATGGACAGCTTGGAGGGAAGCGATGATTAAACCTGAACTGGCTTCTGAAAGCAGCGATCGTTATTGTAATGTGATAAGCAGTGACAGCTGAGACAGCAGCACATTTGGAGTGTGATTCCTAAAAGCCCATAAAACAATAAACACATGAGGAAAGAGCCACACTCACCTGTGTGTGTAGGTGTATGAGTGCTGATGCTTTCCTTGATGCAGAAGGACTGGAGAAGGGAAGCCTTTCTCTATTAATGAAAGGCAAACATAACCCTAATAATTGTCACGATGAACAGGCCTGCCCACGAACCAGTGCAGCTTGCATTGACAGAATAGCTGTCAAACATCTCAGCTACTCTGGCAGGCCAAGGCAGCAATTAAATGGGATGCTGCAGGTGTTAGCGACAGGGAGCTGTACAGCCAGCAGGAATATTCTCTATGCAGACAGGAACATGCTGAAGATTCCATGGTGGTCCTGCTAGGTCCACCTGCTTTTTTTCCTCCTGTTTTCCAGGTAGATGAGGCAAGTACAAACAGAAGGATGCAGAGTGGACTCAGTGCTGGCAGGAAATACATGTGACTGCATGACAACAGTGCCTAGTTTAGGGAACTGTGCATCACATCTTCCAGCATCAACTCGGAGACTCCTGTCCTGTTAGCCTTTCTTCCAAATCCAGGTGACACCAAGTATTGCTCTTGCAGAACAAAGTTGAAAACAAGAAGACATGCACCTTAAAGATTGGGTAAGCCAGGACACTGAAGAAATGGGTCCCTTCTAGTTGAGAAATCTGAAGAAAGCCTCAATCATTAGGTTGGGGGATAAAAAGCTATCTGGGTTTTCTTTGGGTTTGTGGTTGGGTTTTCTGTTTGTTTGGCTTTGGGGTTTTTGTTTGGTTTGGTTTTTAGGGTTTTTTGTTTGGTTGTTTTTTTTGGGGGGGAGTTGTGTGGTTGGAACGGGCCAGTTCTGCAACAACTGGACCGGGGCTCTGTGGCTTTAGTTGTTAAAGTTTCAGTAAGGTACAGCTTCCTATAGTCTCTTCCCTATTACTGTCAAAACCTTTCTGAAAAACTTCTGTAGAAAACACAGTATTTCCTTTTTTCTTCAGCTTCCTTTGACTTCATTCCTTGTAACAGATCTCAGAATCAGGCCAGGAGCTGTGATTGCAATAGGCTACTTGCATAGCTGAGGAGCTGCTGGCCAGGATACAGCTGAGGTCTGACAAACCTCAGCACCTCCAAATTACAGGGATGTGGGCCAGTTTTGCCATCTTTGCTCTGAAGCCCAGAAGTACTGGATTTACATCCCCCCCATTTATTATTTTGTTGTTGTTGTTCTCAAGTGTAACAGGCTATAGGGAATTTATGTGCTCACTGTTCAGGACTCATTACAGTGTTAAAGCTTGTCTTTATGATTTCCCCGTGCACATAGGATGTGGATCCACCCAAAATCCAGTGGAAAAAGTAACATATACTGATGGTTTTTCTGATTTGTGCATGGATTTGGAATGGGCCAGTGGATTTGGAGGGAGAAAAAAAAAGTTTCTAGTGCTTCCCACTTTCTTCTCAATATTTCCATTCAGTTTTATCCCAAGTTAGAATTTATTTCTGCTGTTCTGCCCTGTTTTGGTTCAGGTCCCTTTCAGCCACCCTCAGACAAATAGCCCTGTCTTGGCAGGTTCATTACATCTGTATTTTTGCAGATATAGGAAGAACAGTGGGGGTAAAGCACAGCTTCAGTACAGGTAAACATCACCTTTCTCTTAAAGTTCACCAAAGATATGCTGCTGTTTCTTCCAACTTTTAAAGTGATGTCAAGTGTAGTAAGTATTTCCAGGAAATGTTTGTGCTCTGAATGATCTGCGTATGCTTTGATGGCTGCTCATGTCCTATAAAAATTGCTGTCAATGTCTGTGCTTTGTACAGCAGCACTGATTTTCTTCGGTGCTGTTCAAGGTTTTAAGGCACACGTTTCAGCGAGGCATCTGAGTGATGGCTTTAAAGTGAAATAAGAAAACAAACTCCGAAGTACTTTACAGAGATCCTTCCAAGAAGAGTTAAGAAGTGCTCCTGTCAGACTAAAGAGAAAGAAGCACACTCACATAAACAGAAGAAAATTTCATTGCCTGCCTTGCTCTATCCTTTCCATATCTCCACTGTGTCTGACACCATCTCAGAATGAAATGGTTGAGGAAGAAAGTTGAGTCTGTGTCTTCCGGGCTTTTCCACTCATGTAAATCAGGATTCACTTACAGGAAGCCAAGAACTTCTTTGTAACAAGCAGAAAGAGAATCCATCTATTCCTTTCTAACGCTGACTTATTGAAAGACCAGGCAGAAAGAGTAATTTCTGAAAAATCCTGTGTTTGACAAGGTGGATTTTGATGAGAAATAAACCTTTATGAGCAAGTAGGGGAAATAGATACTTTGAGAAATTTTATGAGCAGCAGAGAATATAGTACAAAGGAATCAGCATCTCATTATGGAATGTTACTCAGGAAACCTGCACTTAATCCTTTATATAGAGAGCAGTTTCTTTAAATAAGGACATACATGGGGATCTTTACTTGAGGCAGTTCAGAGTAAAGGAAAGATGCCTGTAATTTGGTGCCTCTGCTTAAATACATGGAATTTTGTGGTTGACAGTTGAACTGGGATGATATGATATCAATTAAATTTTAACCTATTAGTAAATTTGTCCTTCTAAGAAGCTGCTCAAATGAACCAGAAATATGTTATATGGTAGCAGCTGCTAGAAGATGAAAATATGTCATTGTAAAAATACATGGTATAATGAAGCATGGGAAATGAATGCAGTATCTCGGTAAGGACAAAAGAAGATAGATGATACACCGTTTTAAATATTCACCTTCTGTGTTGAGTTTATGAAGGACGGATGACGTCAGTAAATTGAAAACACCACTGAGACACATAAATCATTAAACATAACTATTAAAGCCACTTGGGGAAAGAAAGTTGTCAACAGAGTTTGCCATTAAAAAAATATAGTTTAGTCAAAATCAGAGAATTTCTTGGGGGTATGTCATTTTCAGTGACATTTGCTACATTAAAATATCAACCAAAATTGTCTGCATTCTGATAGTGTCGAATCCAGTAGTGAGAAGCATTCCCAGTTGACTTCTGCTTTGGCACCAAGATTATGACAAGATATTAATGACATATCATGGATGTATCTTTTATACTGAATATATGTGAATATGTGGAGTATATGGGACACTACATGATACATTATCTCATTCCCAGGAGTTGTGAAGTTCATTGCTCTTCTATCCTCTTTCACCTTCCCTTCTGTGAAAGGGCCCTATGAACAAGCTGCATTCTTTCTCTCTCCTCAAGAGATTTTTATCTTATCTCTGCTCTGCTATGTCTCTTTATTTGCATGGGGGGTATCGCAGAAGGTTTTTTGCTGAAGGCAGCAGGTTCTTTGGCCATGAGGGTACTCAGGGAGGCAAACTGGTGAGTAGTCCCAAAGGCAATACAATGTTTGCCTTTGTGAACCAGTACTTGTGGGGATTTCATCACTGATAACCCCTGGAGTGTGCCGAACATTTCTCTATATGTTTTAAATTAATGTTTAATGTTCTGGCATTATATCAAAAGGAAATGCTTTGGTGCTGTTGATCATCAGCTGAAAAGTGTTTACTGATACTAATTTTCATGGAAAATTTAGTGGTTTTACCTTTCCGTCTTGGAACGGAAACCAAGCATTAGCCTGTCTGAATCCCTCACGTAACAGAAAAATGCTGGCTCTTCACACATTTAGATAAGAGAATGTAGCTCGGAAGGCAGCTTTTAAATGAATCTTGGCAATTCGTTCATTCTATAAAATGATCCTCATTGGCTGCTACAAAGTTACAGTGAAGGTAACTTAAATGTCAAATATTCCTTTTTGTTCTTGAAACAGTCTCAGCTTTACTAAGGACAGCTGTATGGAAAGTAAGAAGTGTAGCAGTTCAGCCATTTCTTAACTAGCCAGAAACAAAAGGGGAGAATAGATGCCAAGAGACACATTTGGAAACCCAAATAGCTCTTTTTCGTTGTTCAGATCCCTTCACTGATGAACAGATCGACAGCTGAGATTCTAAGGTATGTGATTTCCACCCAAGCAGGAGCCTCCAAAAGGTGTTAATTACTGACATTGTTTTAGCGTTTAACAAAACAATGTTTTCTCTGTTAATTGCAAATCCTGTGCAGTGTTCCTTTTGCATCACTGAAATCCTTTAGAAACAAATACTTGATTCCTGGCTCTAAATACTGACAGTCTCAGTTAGCCATGATCTGGGAGGCAGCTGTAGCCACTCCACTGCAGACTTACAAGGAATGCTCTGGATGGATTTACACAGAAGTCGGCTAATTTGATTGAAGTTGTGCAGGAGGTATATGGTAACTGGTTGTTCCTCAAATGTATGAACAGGCAAC
>JAVHNF010063217.1:2627-15393 GCA_034783455.1 Micropsitta finschii
CTTAGCATGCCTTCCAGGAGAATCTGCTCCAAGATTTTGCCAGGCACAGAGGTGAGACTGACTGGTCTGTAATTCCCGGGGTCATCTATTTCCCCCTTCTTGAAAATGGGGGTTATATTTCTCTTTTTCCAGTCATCGGGAGCTTCATCTGACTGCCATGGTTTTTCAAATATGATGGACAGCTAAGCAACAGCTTAGCAACTTCATTCACCAGCTCCTTCAGGACCCGCAGATGGATTTCATCAGGTCCCATGGACTTGTGTATGTTCAGGTTCTTAAGATGGTCTCGAACCAGATCCTCTCCTACAATGGACCTAAGGTCTTCATTCTCACAGTCCCAGCATCTGCCTTCCAAGACTTGGGTGGTGTGGTCAGAGCTTTTGCCCATGAAGACAGAGGCAAAGAAGTCATTAAGAACCTCAGCCTTCTCCAAATGCAGGGTAGCCAGTTCTCCTGATAGCTTCCGGAGGGGGCCCACATTGTCTCTAACCTTTTATTTGCAATGCAACTATAGAAACCTTTCCTGTTATCTTTCACATCCCTATTAGCATATAGATACTAAGTTCTCTCACATCAAAAAATTGGTTAAGACTGCTATATATACAAGTATATTACTCGTTGAAAAGGATTGAAATTATACATTTCAACAGACAACGTATGTCTGAGCAAGATCTACATGCATTGACTGTGATCACCTGTGCACTTCTGTGGGTGATCTGCTACATGGTAAAGGAGCATCCTATAATTATGTTATGAAGAAAGCTAACAAAAATCCTTAGATACCATGAGCTGTTCTAGAATATCCATGATGAAATCCCTGCATTTTGAGGATTATTAATCTACAATTCCCAAAGAATTTAGTTCAGACTAACTCCCAATAACTCCATTATTGAACAATATGATGGTAATTCAAGAATACCTGATTTATTCAGACATCCCAAGAACGCCATGAATTCCATTCTCATTTCCTTGCATCAGACTGTCTTTATGACAAAGTAATCATTGTAAATTCTATTCAAGTTTCTTGTGTTTCAAATTCATGTAGTTCATGAACTACTTAACTTTAGCCAGGGACTCTTTCCTACCTACTTATGTGTATTTCAAGCCAAACACACATAACATCATATTACCAACTGGATCAATATAGACTTTTTGTATATTATTGGAATAAGTTATTATTCTGGGTATTCCATGTGTTGTAGTATCTGCATTCCATCATACTCAGAACGTATAAAAGCCAGGCTGTCTTGTACGTAATTACAGGTTTTGTTTGGGCACTCAATCTTTTTAAACTTAGAAGCATGAAGAGAGTGTGAACATGAAAGAGAAATCAAATTAAATTGTATAATTTGAAGTAATTTCAGCAGTCTGACATAAAACGAAAAATTAACAGGTACACATTTCCACAATAAAAATCTAAGGTATTACCAGTCATCTCCTTTCTCAGATGTGTAACACATAGAGAATACAAAACAAAAATAGATGCAAACACAAAAAGAGCCCTCTTCATGTGTCCTAGTATGTCCATCTTCTCACTATATGAAATATGACCCCAGAATAAATGAAACAATGGCATTTATACTGTACCAGCACTACAGATTTTTTTATGTTGCAAATGAAGGTTAAAATGCAATTGCATGAAAATCCATGAGCTTTTTCTCTTTTCACTTCATGTAGCGACTGACTTATTAAGTCAGCTTACAAATTCCTTATTGACTACATACCTCAGAGAGCTGAAGAAAACATCTGAATTATTACACAGATAATCAGTTGTACTATGCTAGTTTCAGTAGCAATGAGGGGATATTCTATATATTTTAGGACGTGCCTTTTTGGATGCAAAATATAGCTGTCCTTGCTTCAGAGTAGAGATAAATAAAACTGCACTACTGACAATTATTTGTCCATTCCCTCTTGATAGTATGTTTATCCTATTGCCTCCATGCATGATCAACAGTTTGTGCATCCTTAGCATGTAATCAATAGCTGTGAAGTCTTGTATTAGCTTTAGAGATTAGACATCCCTTGATAATAAATTCCGTTGAATTGATTTCTTCAGTTTCGCTTAGCTGCAGAAATCCACTTTTTTCTGCTGTCCTCTCGCCCCTCCCCAGTCTACATTAAAAGGAGATATATAGTGTAGGACGAGAGAGCAAAAGCTGGCATGACCTTTTTAAGCTCACTCCTCCAGATGAACAAAATGTGGTAATGTAAAACATGAATCAGCAGGTCAACAAGAATCAGACTGCAAGAGTAAACACAGGCAAAGCCTAGCATTACAAAATTCCTAGGAAATCTGTCCAGGACTGCAGTGGTGAAGTTTGCATAAAGTACATTACAAAATTAATAGTGATGGGGAAAGAAAATGAACTTATGAGTTACATATTAGTGGCATGAAAATATCAAATCAGAATGGAAGACTCATAATCTAAAAGTCATATTACAAAGAATATATTAAAAAATAATAAATATATTTTAGACACAAACATAGACACTTTTTACCGACCTTAACACTGAACCTAACCATTCAACATCATGAAAAAAGCATTTACAAACATTTATTTGAATATAAATCACTAGGTTGCTTAGATGACACATTTTTAATTTTTCTCCAATGCACATTCATAAATATGTTTTTGTGATTTTGTTTACAAACAATATATGTAGGAACTTAGGATGTTATGAGTATTATGCAAAATGACTATGTTAGAGTAGACTGAATAAGAAAAATAAGAGTTTTCTGTGGATATCATTAAAGATTCAGTTCCTTTGTCCTGTATATAAAAATTGTGGCCCTCCAAGTCAGCAAGCATAAACATCAGCATATGAAATAAAATGACCCAATGTAGAGCACAGTATATAAAAAATAAATAGTAAGAACAAAAGAAAGACTCAAACTTTGAATAAAGTTAGGGCCACATTCACCTCTGACAACTAAGAACTGAAAACTGCAAGTAGCAATTATGATGCCCACTTAAAACTATATGTGTTATATATACACACAGATATATATATACACATACACAGATACTTGTTCACATACGTGTTTCCTCACATACACCCACCAAAATACATTCTCTCTCTCTGCACACCTACTGAAATGTCCTTAACACGATTTGCCCCTGTTCCCACTTCATCCTATGTGGTTCCTGTAGCCCCTGGGTTCCTGCATGAAACCATCTACCTTTCAGCCCACTTCCTGCCACCAGCAAAGCCTCAAATTTCAATCTGGGTCACAGCCCACAAAGTTGCCCTTCCAGTGCTGTTTGTATGGTAAAACAGAGCAATGACTGTATGATTCATATTGCTGTGGCTCTGTCCCTTTCACAAAATCAATATATACCATTATTTATCTTATAATGTATATATTGTGTAGCAATACATATCTGTCATGTAATATATATGGTAAACCTTAGCTGAAACACTGAAACACAAATCCATTAAGTGGCTTAAAACCAGAAATGACACTCTTGTCTTGACAGTGAAAAAATCCTGGTGTTTATATCTTTTTCACTCCAAGTGACCAAACTTGTAGCTCCTGTTGTACAGAAAAGTTTTCCTTAAGCACCTGCAAATTGATTCATACATTCATTCATTCATTGACTCAAAATATTAGCAAACTTGTTTTCATCATAAAAGCTGACAAAAAAAAAAAACCTCAGGTGAGCAAAGAAGAATTAATCTGCCATTAAAATATTGAAGAAAATCAGAAACTATTCGCAAAGATACTCAGAACTCTAAAAATGCTGGTAAGGTACCAAGAGGCAAATTATTTTTTTAAATTAGACATCCAATTACTATAATCTTTTATTACCTTTGAATTTTGATGAAATTTTATTACTTAAGTCACTCAGCCACCTGTGAAAACTCTTCTCAATCTATTGGTCAATGACCAATGCCAAGTAACTACTGAATTGTCACACTTGTCCCAGGGTAAAGAATCCTTTTTCCTTATGCCTCCAGCACACCTTGAAAACTGGTATTTCTTTACAGATATTTTATACAATGAAAAACTTCATGTGCATTTTATGCAACCCAATTCCAACTCTTGATGTGACTGAGAATAAAGAATGTATTCTTGAATAAGCAGGCAAAGCACTGTGTAGGATTTGCTAATGGAACAGTAGTGAAATTTTCATTAGAAAATACAGCCCAAAGTTGTTAATTTCCAGAGGAGTTCTGTTCCCCCTCCTCCCTCAGAATTTCTTTAAATGTTTGTTTTCAGAAAGGAAAAGGATGATAAAGGAATTATTTGCTTTTTATGCCAACTTCCTGTGCCTAGGCAGAACTCACACAGTATCAATTCTCTTTTCTACCATCATCTGGCTATGAAGGTTTGTAAGGCCATTTGGGGAATTGGGGACCTAATGCTGCAAACCTTTTGTTCTTGGACTGCCTTCACTCAAAAGTAGCAGGGCTCTGCAGAAATGAGCTCATGAGCACCTCTCCTCTACCATGAAACAGGGTCCTTACCACAAAGAATGCAAACGCAACAAAAAGGCCTCTGCTGCAAACAGAGGCACTAGCAAGTTGGCGAAAAGCCTTCTGAAAGAGACCATGAAATCTAAATAATACATTTGCATTTAACATTTAGCTGCATTAAACACTCTAAAGAAATTGCCCTGCTGCTTTACTTTCAGCCAGATAATGTTTTGCAAAGCTATTGCTTCCTGTCTAAGCAGAAACTTGCAAAACATAAAATAACTCACCCTACGGTAAAAGAAGGTAATTTATTTTAAAAACAATTTTCTCTTTGAAAACTTCCTCTGAAGTCTTGTGGTTTATCCCATGATCCCAAGACACAAAAATGCTCCTGAAAAATGATCCCAGAGTATTTTCACTTGACAGTAAAGCTGGATGAAAGATAACAGAAAAAGATGGCAAACCCAGCAGCTTACTGGAAGCAGCAAAAGAAAAACAATTTTAGATGCTGTTGATAATAACTTATCCTCCTTTCGAAAGAAGGTGTTTTCATAAAAATTAAGTAATGAACAATTGATCCTACTTTATACAGAACAGATGGTGTTGTTAAATACAAACCTACCTTTCATTCACATGCAAATGTAATGGATTAGTTCTTCACTTGCAGGAGTCACCTCTTTTTACTATCCGTTCTCTTATGCTAGATACCCACCTAGAGATCTATCTAGTTCAATATCTATAATCACTAATTTTACCATGTTCTGACTTTCAGGAAGATAATGTACTAGCACAGTTGTCTTGGCTTCGCTGTCACTGCAAAGCAACTGCCAATGTTCTACTCCAACCAGCAGTACTGTAAGTCACCCAAGAGAGTGTCAATCATACCTGCTGAGTAAATGGAGCTATTTTTTTTATGCCTATGCTGTACATGCTGAATCACTGTCATCATACAGTCACAACAGAATACAAAAAGGAAAGGCAGCCAATTAGTCAAGTCAAGGCCATATAGGCAAACACAGTATTAATTTGGAAGTGCAGACTAATCGTTGGACACCGGCATTATGTCTGTCACTTAAACAAGATTTACTGCAGAGTGCAACAACTGCTTAAGAATAAAAAGAACAACAATCACCTCCTCCTAACTTATACAGAAAGGCTTTAAAATCATCCTGAATGCCTGTTAGGCAATTCTAGGGCTAGCTTTTCTCTTCTGTTTTTTTTTTTTTTTTTATTATTCTTTTATTTTTTTCCCATCTGTTAAACCACAATTAAACCATCAGCTCATAACCTTTATCAACAACTACAATAATTTGCAGGATTAAGAAACTGCTGTAGAACACAAGAAATTCCTCAGAGTTGAAGACTTTTATGACTGGTAATGATACTTTTTTACTTACATTCCAAATATACCTGACTCTTAGCAGCTTTTGCATTCCCTTTTATGATCGTTCCATTCATATTCATATATATTCATACCAGCTAGCTGTGCCATTCTTAATCTCCCACTGGCTACACTCTTGATAACCATCTTCTTTTTCTCTTTCTCCTTGATTTGAACCTTGCAACTATAGCTGTTGTTGCCCTCCCATGGGCACTGGCTACTTCAATATTTAGGCAAAATTATAAAATAATTATTAACTTGAGCCGTAACAATTACATGTGCTAACAGCCAAAACACAGCAACTAAAAACCTCTAAGCACATGTTTGCCTTTACCAGTAGCCCTGCCCTTACGTTTGACTTGGATATCTGGAAGGCAGACTGAATCACAACATCACAGAATGTTTCAGAAGAATCCAAACCAAAGTCTTTTATATATCTGCTATAGCACCAAGGTAATACACTGTTCTTTTCAGCACTGCAACAAAATGAGTGATCTGTATTAACCGATTTTGAGCAAAGGCTTTATACAGCAATTGAAGAAGCTGATAGAATATATTATTTTCACAGCTAAGCATTTAAATCAAACCAGTTATTAAGAGGGTGAACTAGTTTATTTAATAATGAGATCTATCATCAGATATGTCTGCCAGGGCTGTAGAACTGGCTTATCTAAGTGACACATAGTCTGCAGGAAAGGGGGCATATACTCTGTAAAGTGAGAGCACAGGTTGCAATTCAAATATAATTCGGGAAGGGCTTCAGAGAAAAAGTCACCAAAGCTACAGAAGTATCTAAGCAAAGAATGTAATCCATGCTCTATTTGCAGTTTGGCTCCAGAGGAATGTGTCCCTCAAGAAACACATCTAGTAGGCATTCATTCCAAAGGGTCAACTACTTAATTAAGCAGGGCATATGAAATTAAGTTGCTGAGGAGCTTGCTGATTGTTTTTTTGTTTTGGTATGGTTTTGGGGTCTTTTTTGTATTTGGTTGTTTTTTGTTTTGTTTTGTTTTAAACTACTCCCCATTTGAATTCAGATTTTTTTTTTCCTAGACACAGAAAACTTCAAGGAAATTTACTTGAAATGTCTGGTTCGTTTCTTTTTGTTGCTGGCTCTGAAGTCTCATTCTTGCTTCTCTCTTTTGATCAGGCTATGACTGAGTAGTGTGCTAGGAAAATTCCTATATATCTTAGAAAGGAACTGAAATACTCTGAGTTAGCTTTAATTATTTTATCATGATTAACAGATCCAACATAAATTTGAACTTACCTAAATATAAAATATCAGAAGAGGAAGTTATCATCCGTAGACTCATAAGAAATTAATTAAATTAAAAAGCCCACAAATGAAATAGCTTTGTCTTTAACAGAACTGGCTTGAGACAGTTTTACACAGCCTGCTGTTGACACAGTGGTTTAAAAGCCTGATTATAACGATCAGCATTTGGCATTTGAGAAGGACATGTAACAAAGCCAAAAGATTTTATTAACAACAAAATGATACTGACTCATTGCAAAGGTGAGGTTGTAAAATTTGTGCTACCTTCATCTCTATTTGAGTATGAAAATTCAACAACTTTCACCTCTTTAACATTCCTTGGAAAAGGACAAGAGGATGAGAATTTTTTTTAATTATACTGCTATGAAGTAAAAACAAATGACAGAGCTGTAGCTACAATTACAACTATGCTTTGGTACCACACAGCTGATAATACCCTAGTGTTATGTGGCTCGTGCTACCGCTTGAGCTCAATTTCCTTCAGATAATGTATCTGGATTCCATAATATGCCTCTTTGGTGAAACCAATAACTGAAAACAGTGGTAATTCCTCAGAGAGATATAATTTATGGCAATTGTCTGTTCCCACCACTTTTCTCAGTAATTTGTTCCAGTGATTAATAGCCTCACTGTTAAATAATTGTGCCTTACTTCTAATTTAAATGAGCCTGACCTCAGCATGCAGTCATTTGAGGTTCTTAGATTTTTCCTTCTCTAGAGAAAAAAGGCCTTTTGTACCTGGTATTGTTTTCGTCCTATATACATACTGTATATTCACCTCTCACCTTCTCTTTGACAGACTTAAATGATTGAGACCTTTAAGTCAATTTCTGTAAGGCTACATCTTAAACTACGACTCTTTTTGTGGCTCTTTTCTCCATTTCTCCCAAATCTTCATCAATGTGGTGAAAGCATGGACACCAGATGTGCGTGCTGTAAACCAATACTGGTCATATTCATAAAATCACATCTTTCCTCCTAGCTATGATCCTGTTTTTGTCATAGCAGTATGCAAAGAAGCGCTGCTGACTTCTGACATATGTCCCACAAAATTCTTTTTGGGTTTCTGTACTACTTCTAAATACATGCATTTATTTACATTTGTGTGTACGCAGTAAGGTGTACTATCTATACTATTGTTACTTTATAAACTATGAGAGGAGGGAAAAAAGTAAAAATTAAACCCCAAATTTAAATCTCAAAGCAAGCGCAAAATATCAGCAAGTGTAATGTCATAAATTTATATAGTGAGCTATCTTGCCTTTGCAGATTCTCACTTAGCAGCTCAGTGCAAATTTGATTGCAATTTGCAATAAAAAGATGTAAAAGATTAAAAGTAAACACAAGCTAAAGTGAAGGGCAGTAAACCTTATCTACAAGCATCTTTACTAATTTACTTTGGTCGTTGCCCAAAATGAAGACTACGTATACACATATTTATCTAAATTAAAATATGACAATTAAGGCATATTATCAACTGCAGAGAAAAATAAAACAAAAGCAGAAAAGAATGTCAATGCACTGGAAGAGGGGTTACACCATCTCCCTATACAAACAACACAAAAAGATAAGTCATGCTTCACGGCAAAGAACATTCATATAATTTTTTTCTTAAAGACTAGTGTCTCACTGAAAGTCACTGAAGCCTCCCCAAGGACAATGTGAACTAGAGCCAGAGGCCAAATGTAAACATACTTCTCTGAAACCTAATCCTTCCCACTTAAAATGCTTCTGCAGCTTCTGACCAGGAAAATCACTGTGACTGGACTGGTAGTTTCGCCTGGTTTTCTTTAGCGTTTTCAAAACCAAATAACTCAGATCTGAACAAGCATCAACACAATTAAAATAAAAACAGCTGATCTCCTCCTTTTGCTACTCTATATAAGATTTTTTTCCCTTTCAAAGTATTATCTTCTGGCATTACCAACATTAAAGTGTTCTTAACTTTCTCCTTGAACACTCTGCTCTTCCCCCTGCCTCATCTGGGCTTCCTTAGTGCTTATACTCCAAAAATGCTCCACCTTGAAGGCTCAGCTGGATTCTCCTACCACAGTTAGAAAAATATTTCCCTGCTCTTGATTTGATCTAATAATGTGTTGTGGTTTAACCCAGGACACAATGACATCAGCAACTCCAAACACAGACACAGCAATTTAAGATAACTCTCGTCCCACACCAAGGCATAAATCTAAGGTATTCTGCATTTTATTACTTGCAAACAAGAAATGCAGTACTGAGATATTGATACATTCACTGTGAACATGTCACAAATGTGTTTATATAATCTGAAAAGCATTTTAAAAATCAGTATTAATATACTCCAGATTCTCTAACTTCTCTCTACCAGTGCCAGGACTTCTCTTACCTTCTCAGGACTTTGACTTGAATTGGACATCTCTGAAGAGCTCATGTCTTCTACAGAAAAATCAGAAGGGACACAGCAACACCCAAAATTATGACTGGGATGCCAGTCTCCCATTCCCTTCAGCCCACCTCCCTTCCACATCGAAATGAGAGGAAACATCTCAGGTACAGACAGTCTTAGGCTTATGTTGGGTGAAGGAGTGGACTGCCCCCTCATCCATTTTCCTTTAGTCTTGCAAGTGTATACTATAAATCAATAAACAAGCTGTTAAATTGATTTTTATCAAGACATTAGATGCTGAATTAACTAAGCCTTAAATAAAACAGAAATCCAGCAGAGGAAATTTCATAGTCTGAATTGAATTAACACAGTCAAAAAATACACCAAGTTTTCACCCTCTTCTACTTAATACTAGGAGCTGAAGTCTGGGTAAATTAAGACAAAATCTCTAATAACAACACACTACAAACTTTCCAAACACCTGAAGGAAAAATCTCCTGAGTTATGTTACAGCTAATTCATAACATAGTATACAATTACTTTAAATTATTCTATGCACTTTATCCCCTTCCCCAAATTTCATTGTTAATATATGTGTAGACAACTAACCTTTAAAGAACAGCTTTTAAAATTCCTCTGTAGATTATCAGTATACTGAACACTTATTATCACATTTATTAATTATCATATTTCAGAATCAACTTCTTTTCATATGAAGATGAGGCATGTATTTCTACCTGTACCCTTCAGTTTAACAGTCACAGTTATCAAATGTCCTGGGAAGCCTCTTCAACACACTTTTGTATTTGTCACTAGTAATATCAACTCCCTATTTTGTGTACAAATACTGCACAGTTACCCTCTGTATAGCACACCTGAGAAAAAAGCTAACAGCAAATAAGGAAAGCCTCAGAATTACTTCCCTCCCCACCCTGAAAAAAATAATACTTCGTAAAAAGAATGTTTTGATGAGAAAAATCTAGAGATTTCTTTGCAAATGTGAGCAGGTTAGAAGTTACGTAATAGCAACAATACACAGCATAGGCATAGCAATCCATATACTATTACAGGAAATTAACTGATTTCCTGTAATAGTGCCAGAATTAATAAATCACTGCTAAAGATGTAATACTGTATTTCTGAAACTGGTATCTTTTGCTGCCAATTCTGTCTCTGAGTACCAAAGTAGCAAAGGGCTATTTTCAATTGCAAGAAATCTCTACCTAAACTTTTTTATTTTTTTTAATAATTACTGGATTTATAAAAGAAATAAAACTACAACCCATATAAGACAAATGCTCCAGTTCAGAATACACAGTATTCAAAACCAATAAAGTGCTTCCTAACCCCGAAAGAGGGTTCAGCAGATCGACCTAATGCTAAACCAGTAGGAAACAATTGTCACTTAGCACTGAATTACACAGCAATCCAAATTCTTAAGTCAACCTTTAATAGGATAGCTCTATTATGTACTCACTGCATAATGAACCAGCTGCCCTCAACAGTTTATTATCACTTATGATAATAAATGAATAAATTAAAAAAAAACCCCAAATATTTAATTTCATACTCTCTTAGCAGAAAACAACAACAAAATAAAAACCTTATTTGTTTGTTTTACTTTGGAACGCACCTAGCAAATTTTGTTTTAAATGAATTTATTCAAAATTTCCTTTTATTTCATATTGCCATATACCTCTGGCTTTGTAGCGCATAATACACAATTCGTTCCCTTCCCTCAACCATGTGGGATCAAATCCACAGCATTACTTCATTTTCACATATATGACACATATATAAGAAAATAGCAAACTATCAACAATCCTGTTTTGCCTCTAATACACAACTGGGAAGTCAAACAGCGCTTTTTAAACTGTTCCAAGAAGATCTAATTCTGTATGTTTAGGACAGCCTTTCAGTTTGGAAGTATTTCATGTTAATAAAATCACTTCAGTATGGAACTTTTTTTTGTTGAAATTGTAAATTTCCATGCTCCTTAGTACAAATAAATATTGAAAAATAAAATAAAACTGAAAGTTATAAAAGAAATAAATTATGATATAATCAGCTCACATGTTCAGAGATTCCAAAACTGTCAAAAATGCATAATCAGAGAAGAAGGAAGCATCATCTGTGACGACAGAGGGACTCAAAATGACTGAGTAAGCAAGAGCAACAAACCCACAAAGTGAAAAAAAATAAACTTCTTGCATTCCTTTCACACAGCATTTTTTTGCTTTTGATATTTACTTCTCAGCTACTCCATGTGAACTATTATGAAATAAAAGCCTTCACATTTGATGTGCCATGAAGCTGCTACAATTACTCTCTGATAATCTTGACATCTACTGTTGACCTTTTGCCATTTGCTGTGATTTTGCATAATATGAACAATGCATATGACGTTTTTACTACAGGAAAACTTAGAAAAGAGAAACATTTTAATGATTAGGAAGGTTTCTTTACACTCCAGGACCTGAGATTTGAATGCCCATTGAGACAGACATGACTATGCCAGTGCAATCCTTGCCCAGAACAGGCAGCAGAGCCATAGCTTGAGTGCTGCACAATACGCAGGCCGTCCCAGTTCTTAATAAGCACTGTATCAGGCTTTTATACAACACAAATGTATGTAACCTGTGCTACAGCATTTACCTGGTACTGCTTACAAACATCAAGGTTTCCTACTTTATTTCAGTATATATCAGAGAGACTTGTTTCCTTCCTCCCTTCAACACAGTTTCTGACCCCTTTCCCCTAAAATGGATCTCCTGGATCCTTGAAGGGAACCACTGCTGTGTCCCCTGAAAAACGCAGCTGAAAACCATGACTAGCACCAACAGAAGCAGAAACATGGTGTATAAATATATGACTTTTAATGTGGACATATTAAGTGTGATCTTGTAAGCTAGTGTTTAAGTTGCCTAAATTGTTTAACAAATAGCAATCTTTGATGTCAAACAGAAACAAATTAGGCTACAAACCTAACTGCCTTAATCAAAATGATGCAATGCTGAAGTTATAATATTGAAATAAATTTTAGGTATTACAATCATAGAATCATAGAATAGTTAGGGTTGGAAAGGACCTTAAGATCATCTAGTTCCAACCCCTTGTCAAGGGCAGGGACACATCACACTAACCATGTCACACAAGGCTCTGTCCAACCTGGCCTTGAACACCGCCAAGGATGGAGCATTCACAGCTTCCTTGGGCAACCCATTCCAGTGCCTCACCACCCGAACAGTAAAGAATTTCTTCCTTATATCCAATCTAAACTTCCCCTGTTTAAGTTTGAACCCATTACCCCTTGTCCTAT
>JAVHNF010063217.1:16216-29913 GCA_034783455.1 Micropsitta finschii
ATTTCTTCCTTATATCCAATCTAAACTTCCCCTGTTTAAGTTTGAACCCATTACCCCTTGTCCTATCACTACAGTCCTTAATGAAGAGTCCCTCCCCAGCATCCTTATTGGCCCCCTTCAGATACTGGAAGGCTGCTACGAGGTCTCCGCACAGCTTTCTCTTCTCCAAGCCTTCTCTTCTCCAGCTTTTGACAGTTTTAGGTACCAAATATCAAGATAGGTGAAAATTAAGGATCAGCCTTTGCTCTTGATTGTTTACCTTATCTCTTCTATCTGTGGAAATGGTAAGATTTTAATAGCTTCCTATTTACCTGCCAATGAAATGCATTTCATTTTCCATGGATTCTTTTAGTTCTTTTTGTTTAATGAAAATGATAAAGGCATAAACCAAAGAATATTCAAAAGTACAGTGTATTGCTTTTGTAAGTGTTCTGTGTATGCAACATATCATCTTTGACAAATTTTATTATGTAAAGCTTACGGTGAATTAACACTTACTGGTTCTATTAAAAAACACAGTTACAAAATGAGCATAAACTTACGACCTCTTACTCATTTTTGCTCTTCTGGTCACAAGTCATCACAATCTGTACTAGAATCCAAACCAAACTATAAGCAATCTACTCTTCTGCAAATTAACAACAATAAAAAAAAAGTGATAAAAATAAAAAATAAATCAAAGGAGTTCTTCCTACCAGCTGTCTCTTCCTCCCTGAACACCTGCCTATTTGGAGTTTGCATCTCCTCTGAAACGTCAAAGTGAATTTTAAACCCGCTGTAGTGTTTGGTGGCTTTTTCTAGAAATCAGATTATACAACACCTGCTCATCTCTTTCCCTTCACTTTCTTACATTAGTATCAGGCCGAGGAGTTGAATTTAGCTTTCGAACATCGTATGCAAAAGGATAGTCATTAACCTCCTTGCAAGTTCATAACTACCAGTCACTTTGCAGACTACCTCTAGTGTTTAGAGATACTTCATTTCACAATAAAGGGCACTTAGCACCTGTAAAGTAATTATATCTACCAAATGTTGCTGGCCTGAAATATGAATATATAATTGTTTCTGCCATCTGTTAATTATACTAGTTGAATCACTTATTTAATCATATACATTTACTTGACATCTACAAACTTTTTAATAGCTTTCACAAATGCTATCCTGGCACTCAGGCAGAACTAAGTCATTGTTTATGTGTCCCACAAGAAAAGAACACAGATATGTGAGGCCAGATATTGCAGCAGCTCCACAAGATGAGAAGGCAGCTAGTGCTAGACATCTCCTCAGCCTGTCTGTGCCAGCTAACAGCCGGAGGAACCAACAGGGTTTTCCAGTAGAGGCAGGGGCATTGTTTGTCAGCAATAAGAATGTCTGAAGACCCAAGGGAGAAGGGAGGAAGCTGGCAGAACGGGATATGGAGGGAGTGACAGTACAACCCGGCTTACTAAGACCGTCATCCAAGCGTTCCTCAGATTAATGATTGCTGCTGCTGAACATCTACAGGTAAGGAATCCATGCAAAATATTGAGCATTATGTCTACAATACACAAACCATATCACAGCTTTGGCACTGAGCTTGCACTGTCCTTTCTAGTCTTTTTAAAACACCTACCAGTGTCCAGCTGAGGCTGCTTTAAAACAATGAAGAACTGCTGTACATGCATATTTTGGAGATCAGCAGCCTAAATTACTCTGAAACTTCTGATGTAAATTTCAATGTCTCTAAGACTACTTCTCTGAACCATTACAATGTAAATCAAAGTATTGCTGCTAACATAGCACTGCAAGAAAAGGTGTCCCTAGTTTATAATGAAAAAAAAAAAAAAAAAAGCATCAAAGTTGAAGGCAGGTTCTTATCATTTGCACATTGAAATAATTATTTTAACAGGTAATATTTTCACACATACAGACATACCCTCACTTCTTTCTACCTTGGAGAAAAAAATTGACTCCAACTTTTTTCAAAAACTTCCTTTCTATCAGTATATCATTAAAACTAACAGTAGGCAAGAAACATGCATAAAAACTTTTGCAAGCGTCATGATAGCTGTCATCTCACAGAAGTCAATTTATAACCTGGTACAATAAAGTGAGCCCCATCTTATCTCTTTGTCTTCACAGCTGGTTATATTCTACACTACTCAAAACTGACCTTTCCTACAACTACCTAAAAATTTCCTCTGGTGCTTGAACATTAATCTAGAACTCACAGTTGAACTCTGCTGGTTATCAAGTTCAAATAGCTGGACAATGTTTCCAGCCTGATGTGGTGGTAGTGGGACAGCAGCATAGGGAATATAACCTGATGGTGCCAGAAGCCTGGGAAACACTGAGACAGGTACAACTCATGGTCATCTCTACCCTACGAGGCAGCAGATATGCCTAATAGGGAAATAATGGTATTTTTGATGTGACAAATGCAGCTTGCAGAAAATCTACAGCACCCTGATGGTGGTACACAAGTCGAGACATTCAAAGTTGTTTTTTTTTTTTTTTAAGAATTCAATTCAAAACCCAAAGAAATGAACTCAGATGAATCTACTTATTCTACTTTGCAGCTACTTTGCATATCCCTTGATTGGCAAATATTATCTATTGAATCCTCTAGACAGAAACTGCAGTGAGTTATTTTATTGTCCATAACACCCACAAACAGGCTACAAAAACCAGAACTTTGCCTGGAGCAGAACCACAAATGTGTATTTTTCTGGGAAAGGCAAAAGGCATGCAGTCTCTCCTTCATTTCTAGTGAACATCCTGGATTTCTCAAGCTTCCCTACTTTTCCCGGAAGCAGCTGCAATACACCATCACACTCACCATGCAGAAAGGCAATGTGTGGGGCTGGAGCCAAGCATCAATTGATACACACATCCATCCTTCTTCTTTCAGAAGGAGGAAAGGGATTAGAAAAGGCAAGATGAGGGATGCCATCTTTGAAAAAGTCAACAAGAAGCTACCAGTGGTGCCATCGAGGTGTTAGGGGGCCTGCGAGCAGTGGGGAACCCCCAGGGAGGGCTGGGCAAGAGCTCAGCTTGGGCCCCTAAGTACACAGATGCTATCTTTCTGTGCACACCACAGAGACCTCAGACACCTCCAAAACCTTCTTTGAATATGCAAATGATGTCTCTAGAGAAATTAGGAGAAAGTTAAGTACACTTTATTGGAACCAATTATGATTATTAACTCAAATGTTGTAATTAACAAAGAGGTTAGCAAGCAACTTAAAAAAATGTTGAAGGGATATCTGGGTATAAAACAAAGCCATAGGCCACAATTATCTCTCCCTATCGCTCAGTTCCCCATGTGAAGATGACTTGCTAAACCATCAAACTTTCTCTAGAGACATGAGGAATAAATTGAAGTCACATCCTATGACTTTTTCAGCAAGGATTTAAAAAATTAAGAGGATTTCATCAAGTATCACAAATATATCATAAAGAACTATGGGCTCAAGATCTAACATTCTAACTATGCCTGTATTGATTTTACCATTTATTTTGATACTAGTTTTCCCTTTTTCTCAAGCAAGTGCCACTTTAAAAGCATGTGAATTGTATTTGGGAGGACAAGCACTGTTAGGCACTCTGCCAAGGACTATGAATGCTCAGAGGCAGCTGAGAAAGAGAAAAAGGCAACAATCTGAACACTGGTTCAAAAGGATTAAAAAGAAAACTAGCCCAAGATTGGAGATTCAGGGAAGACATTGGCAAAAATCAGTGCATCACACTAGATAAAGGCAAAGGATCCATTTGAATACACTTACAGTACACACAAGAAGCTCAAGTGAAAACAGACAAGTTTTCATTACCAAGCACCATAGGAATCTTTCACATTGTTAAAGACAATAAAACTGTAAATGAATTCAGGAAAAGTTATCAAGCTCAGAATTGAACTATATTCTCTGCTTAGACATCTTGGTAATTAATAACTGAATTTGATGATAAACTGCTTATTGCCTATTATTTCTATCCATATGACAAAGCAGATAACTATGCATTATTTTCACATTTGCAAGTCACGCAGGAACATAACGAACCATATTGATAGTGTGTATACATACTAGAGCAAAATTATTGATTTTCTACATTGAGAACTCCTTTTTCCCCAGTATATGCCTCCCTCGTCCCTCAGCATGGGCTAAGCTGTGCCTCTTGTCTCGCCTGGCAAGCTGCACACAGTCCAGAGGCTGTTCTGCAGACAGAGCTATTCATTCTTAGCATGGGCCTGGATGCCCTGAAGTTTACTTGTTTGACCTTTTTTTTTATTTTTTTTTATTTTTTCCCAAGGTGTACCACTGGGTCTATTAAACTCTATCATTTCCCACCATAAAGCTAAGTCCCTATAGCACTGGCCATCATAAATACAACAATGCTACTCTTCCTAAATATTTTGCATGGTGAGGTTCCCACAGACTCCAGTTGTAGCTAAGAGAAATGAGCAGTTCTGTAGGTTGCTCCCGAGGACCCCAGTGCAGGGGCTCAGATGAAATGCTATCAGTGGTCACTTTTGAAATATCTGGTTTAATAAGACCTGCCTAGAATCACTCTGCAATTTCCAGACAATCCAGGGTTTTGAAAGCAGAGCTCATTTTCTTTCATCAAAAAGGGATTCTCTCTCTTCCCCAAGCCTTTTGCCTTCTTTGCCAATGAGTCTCAACTTTCTGCAAATCCAGTAAGGGTCTTGCTGCCAAGACACCCCTTTATTAAGTAACTGATTCTTTATGGGACACCCCAGAGCACAATCACCCTCCTCACTGAATAAGCTAGATTACCATTAATGAGACAATTGCACATTATCTCAGCATGTACCCTGAACAGGAACAAGTAAAAGATTGCACTGGCAATCAAAATCTAGCATTTCCTAACTAACAAAGGCTTGACTTTGACACCTGTGTACAAAGTCTTTTCCTTTACAGAACAAGCTGTGCCATTATGCAGATATCCACAGAATCATCAATAGCTTTTGAGCTTTCAAGTCCCCAGCACAGACACCTCAGCTTTGAGGCAATGGGGCAGCAGGGTGGGACTAATAACCTAATGCAGACATATGGAACATCACTTTGGAGGGATGTCATACTTTACCATCAGTTTTGCAGTTTTATGCTGGCATTTAAAAAACAAAGACACACAGCAATCCTGGAATACCTTTCAGGCTCAATTCTGAGCTTTCTCTAAATCTGATCCTTTCTTATCTCTCCTCAAGGCTGTCTATAACCCATGTCTAATTTTTCCCTTATTTCACTCCTTTTGCCATTATTACTTCTCCAGCATACACTCTTTTGTTTTGACTTCAGGCTTCTCATCACAGTGCTCGCTTTCCAGTCTGCCCAACTTGCAGAATCACACAATGTCTGAGGTTGGAAGGAAACTTGGAGACTGTCTAGACCGACCTCTCTGGCTGAAGTGGGGCCATCTGAAGCTGGCTGCTCAGGGCCCTGTCCAGTCAGCTGTTGAGTGTCTACACGGATGGTGACTCCAGACCCCCTCTGGACAACCTTTGTCCACTGAGCACAAATTGCAATAAAGAAAATGCATAAGAAGAGACTTTACTGCTGTGTGAGTTTGTGCCCACTGCCTCTTCCACTTTCAGTGCATACCACTGAAAAAAGCCTGGCACCATCTTCTTTATTCCTTCAATCAAGTATTTCTACACATGTATAAGAATCCTCTCAACATTTCTTCTCCAGACTAAACAGTGTCAGCTTTCTCAGCCTCTCCTCTCATGGCATATACCAGTCTTTGTGGCCCTAGTCATCTCATAACCCTTCGCTTTCTAGTACCGTCTTTGCTGTCTGTCCTAGCTCTATGACTTTTTCTCCTCTCTTAGAAGACTCTGCTTCCTTTGGCTCTTGTCCAGCTATTTCCAGCCCTACCCTTGGCTCCTCTGAATTGGTGCTTTCCAGATCCTATTCAACCTACGGTCTGTTGAACTGACCTTCAATCTCCATTCACTCCCTCATAGAGAGTTTCTGCCAAGTATTTTCTCTTTTTGCAGGTTCATCTCTTTTTCCTTTTTTTCACTCCCTTTCCATGATGTCCAGAAATTACCAGACTATGAAGATCACAGGAGGACACACGTGTCCTAATCTGTTCCAGTGTCTAGATGGAATCTGCTTTCAACAGTCCAGAATGACAGTAAGAAAGATCTGCTCAGCCTCTTACACCATCAATGTGCCAATGTAGATGGAATGTATGGGAATTTAACTTCGAGTTCTTAGCAAGACTGCTAAGATGTGATATTTCAAAAGCTTGCAACTTCAACAGGATTCTCACAGGAATAGAGAAAACCACTCCCTTGAGACAAATTCCGTGTGATGAGTCAAGTCCTTGCTTGAAAGCTTAGGGACATCACACTGATAAAGATAAAACATATATCATAGAATCATAAAATAGTTATATCCCTCATTCACTGCTTTCAGAAATCTCTGAAATCCTTTTAGCTGATTTTCTTTCTTTTCCATGCAAAAGACAATTAAAATTCTAAACACCTGCTATTAAAAACAGCAATCCAATGGGCAAACAATAAACATCTATGTAAGTAATTGGGAGTAGTAGCCAGCTTGTAACACAGCCAATCCCACAGAATAGTTCCTGCACACTTTTAGTCTTAAAAAAATGGCTTCCATTTATAAAATTGAGTTTTATCAAGTTTAATCAAGACCTACAGACTTCTCAAACAGAGATACTACCAATCACAATCCTAAATTGAATGTCATGATCTTTAGCAAAATCCAGGAATGCTAGGAAAGGTCTGTATATTTTTTAGGATGCCTTGTTTCTCTTTTGTCCACACCTCCGATCCCTTTAGTCATTACGTTTTCTGATGTAAGACAAGTTAGCTAAGTACATTAATCATGTTTACACTCTGAAAGAAGAAAAAAACCCTCTACCATACAAAGAAACCAACAAAGCCTTTCTTCACATCTTTTTATGTGTAAGAGTTTACTGAGTGTCAGCAGATAATAACACATCCAGACAACTGTCTTGCCAATCCTGAAAATATAGTTCAACACCAACGGCCCTGTAGGAGGCTATAATAGTTCAATACTTCTTTTTCAACACAGTGCAGTTTTTAACTTTACATGAAAAGTTTCTGGAGTATATTTGGGAGCATAGGAACTTATCTGTCTGTTTTTCATCACCAGCAAGGATCCATTTCTAACTTACATCACAACCCAGAATATTGTTCTTTATGAGTATAATTTGATCAGTGGAGAGATAATTTCCATTAAAAAGGTGTAGAATTGATTATTCCACACATTATGTTCCTAATTTACTGTCACAATAAGCTGCAAGAAAAAAAGAAAAAGAAGAAATTTAGAAGCATGAGAATATGCACCTAAGAAATAACGAGGTAACTATTGCTGTTTTCCCCCTTACATAATCTTACAAATTCATAAATCAGTGCTATTCATGGGACTGCAGGTGTTGTACTAACTTTCAGTTTTTAGCTTTCTTCAAACTTGTATAAATAAACCCATTTATACTTTTGTCTAAAATAGACTCCACTGGAATCTTACTCAAGCTACATTTTGGAGAATTCAGTTCTACAACTAATGAAAGAGCACGGTAGTGCACAACGAAATATACTGTTCTCACTGGACAAATATAGCATAGCTTAAAATTCCTAAGAAAGTATGTAGCATATTTTGGAAGAGCCAGGAAGTCTTACGATAATGAGACCTTTCATGTCAGTCATGATCTGTTAAATCTTTGCTCAGTGGTAAGGACAGATTGTTGCTCTGCACAGATAAATTAGGAAATACAGTGATGAATAAGACCTACTCCTCTTTGAAGAAAGCGCATGCTACTTTAAAGTACAAAGCTACAATGGATATGCTATGCAAAAGATCAAGTAATCACAGCATCCTTTGTATAATTAAAAGCAGTTCTAATTCTGGCATTCTTTCAAGCACTGGAAGACAAGCAAGTGTCTGTAATTATGGCCGTTTTCCAAATCTGAGATGTGCCTAACTGGAATAACTCCTTACCTTGGTAACTAAACATGAACTACTAATGGTTGGGGTTTGAAAGGAAACCTGACCTAATGGAGATCAACAGGAAACTTTGGCAGACTAGGTATGCATTGTGCTCTGTGTACAGGATGGAGAGTCATTTGGAAGCACCTAACCAATTAATTAGGCATCACTGTTGAAATCCACTGATTTTCTCCTGGAAGCTGCTCTCATCACTGACTAGGTATGCTGTACCTAGTAGGTAATTTAAAGAATGTAGGTAATTTAAAGAATGCTGTACTAAGTAACAGCATTCCTATCTCATGGAAGTTGTATCCGAAGAGCTTTCAGTTACTGGGGGATAAAAAAAAAAAAGAAAAAAGAAATTTGGCAGAAAGCACTATGTCATCCCTTAGGTACCACAGCACAATTTTGTGATGAATAAAACCCCTTATATAGTGTGCACATAAGCACACAAGTAACTGAATTTTGGAGAAAGGAGACAATTTCCTTCCTCTTCTCTTACAAAAAAACGTATAGGTAACCATTTAAATATAAAGAATGTATCTCTGCCAGTTCTTGATCACGTCAAATTAGTGGCAACTAATGCTGCGATGTTTCATAATAGCATTCAGAAGTTGCAAGTGGTGTTATGAGCAGCTCTATTTTACTTTGATCTTTTCCCCAATGTAGACAATTACCTTGTGTAGTTTGTACACAAAATATTTAAATAAATTACTCATTTATGCATATGCATCCTTTCCTTATAGATAAAAATAGGGCTTTGCTCCATTCAAAAATGATAAAGCATTTCCGTTGTTACAATTTACTATGGTAATTTAAAGCAATGAAGAAAAGAAAATGAAACAGCAAAACCCTACAACAGAAATTGTGTCTAATTAAAGGACAATTTTACAGCTGTTTAAAATTCTACAGTCTTAAACTGTATTTTTCAAAGGTATATTTCCCCATGGAACTTGAAAAACTAAGGAAAAATAAATCATGACTGCATAAATTGGGTAGGGGTAAGAAAGGATAGAGAGGAATGCTGGCTAGTATTCAAGTTCACCCACTGGTTATACTCTACGTGGTTTTCCTGAAAGTTAATGTTTGACACCAGATTGCTCTGAGTTTTAACATGGATTTATTTTCAGTGTCATTGCATGGCCAATGAAGAAGAAACAGGTTTATAACCAGATGCAGTCAGCACAAAAGTGCACAGAGAAATAACTGAAAAATTCTTAGTTGATATTTACATTGCAAGTCTAATGAGTCTAGGGTTGATAGATCTGTGCAAATATTTGTAATTATCCTGACCACAGCAGACTTTCTACTTCCTTACCTCAATGTTTTTGAGGAAAAAGGCCAATATTTTCAAAAGGGCCATTTAATTTTTCACCTTGGAGTCCCACCAATTAGCCAAAGTGTTTTACTGCTAAAATAATGAAGAGCTAGGAAACAGTGATATTAAACAAAGGTCAGTAAAAAAGATGATAAGATTTGACACCCACCCCCCCACCTGCCTGCTGTTTAAAAGGCAAGTATAGCATGTGACATTTGAAGTGCCTGTGGAGCTTTCCCTGTTGACAGAAAACATCAGCAAACTATATAGTTCTACATTTGGAGCAAACAAAATGCTGCCTTCAAAGGTCTTGTTACAAAATGATACAAAGACAGCTGTTTTTAATAAAGATGTGACCTGCGGAAAAAGAGAAACAGTGTTTCCTTTATCAATTTTCTTCTCCCTTTCTACTCATCAGGCAGGAAGAGCTCTTCCAATATAAAACTAACTCATCACAAGACTAACCACAAAATCTAGATAACTGCTAGGCTTCTAAAGAAATCTAATGCCATATAGTCCAAGAACTAACACATCATCTTCATATTAATGTACGGTATGAAAAATAACTGGTAGCCAGCAGCTGAAAGGGAAGTAGGAGAGAAAAGAAAGTGTCAGTGAAGGCATAACATGACTGTGAACAGCTGGGAAGGTCACAATGTTGCCCACTTGATTTATTTAAATTTTGGACAGTGTTTCATTTGAAAAACTTGTGTCAATGCAGAGTGCATAGCTATAAGCACACTCTATAACCTCTCTGCTTTTATTTCAGGCATGCTACGGTTCTGTCTAATCAGGATAAACAATTCACTCTAACGAAACTTAAGTGTATTAGTGACAGTTGAACATGTTTTGCATTACATAACTAGGAAAATTACATATCTCCTCCAGATAGAAATTAACTTCAGTAACCCATGAACAATAATTACAATCAACTAAAACTAAAACACAACACGACAAAATGTACCCTGCAATTTAGCTCCTCAACAAAATTACACTGCGACATAGGGAAGGTATTCCATCACTTAACTCGGTACCAAAGCACCCACAGGCTAACAAAGTTCCTTTATTTACTCTAGATTCCTTCAAAACATTAGCCATTTAAGATGGAACAGATGCCATACACACACCCTCCTTTAGGAATTAACATTAATGTAATCCAACTGATCTCTTTATTATTCTGCATCCTTTTATTTTTTTAAATGTGAAAGAGAAACCCAGTACAAAAGAGCCATTTATAGAATCAAAGAATAGTTAGAGTTGGAAAGGACCTTAAGATCATCTCGTTCCAACCCCCCTGCCATGGGCAGGGACACCTCTCACTAAACCATGTCACCCACAGCTCTGTCCAACCTGGCCTTGAACACTGCCAGGGATGGAGCATTCACAGCCTCCCTGGGCATTCCATTCCAGTGCCTCACCACCCTTACAGTAAAGAACTTTCTCTTTATATCCAATCTAAACTTCCCGTGTTTCAGTTTGAACCCGCTACCCCTTGTCCTATTACTTGCCGTTCACAGAAAAGGATGACCCAAAGAGACAGCACTATTTGACTGACACTCACTCACTCACTCAGTGAGGATCAGTGTTATAGCAAACCATGCACTGAAGAAAATGCTTACAGGTCAGTTATTATATGTAGATGTTGAAGAATAGCAAACATTTTTGTGGCAGACTTATCTCGCCTTTGCTTAATACACATTGACTGGAGTGGGAAGCTCCTTCATGAGCACTAGGGCACCTAGCAGAGTAGAAAAGCAAATACCAGTATTCCAGTTCCTCAAGGATACAAACCCAAGTTCTGGATAACTAGCTAGCGAGTTAGAATCCTTTGGAAAACAAACAAAAAAGCCACCCCAAAACCAGCACCAAGACCTCAAGAACAAGCACCTACCTTCTATTACTATCTTTGTAGCATTAAACATGTGAAGGATAAGTTAGTAGCGTTTTCTTAGAATACATATACTAAAAAAACAATGCAGCTCCTTAATAAGGACAGTGTGACATATATGTTATCTTCAGGGCAAAGAACAAATGTCTTAGAAGTCCAATTAAGTTATATACTTTACATACAATTAGATTAGGCAGAGAAAATCGTCATACTAAAAAATCGTACATACTGGTTTGATTAATTATCCCTTTTTTGAAATAGCTGGTTTACAAGGGAAGGTGCTTCTCTGCTATATGCTGTAGAATGCTAGAATACATACAATCCCCAATATACTTTAATGATGCCTACCTTGAGTGGATTATGGTACACTGGTAAGTTAAAAAAATTACATTCATAAATTAAGTTTGAATTGATTTTAAAATCTGATATTATCATAATATTAGGTGTGCCATCAAAGGTGCAGAAACTTAGGCTACCAATAAGAAACTCCATTGATGTTTAGCAACTTAAATACCTACCTGACTTGGAAGCCAAGCGTAAGTTAATATTTGTCTCACAGGATAATGAAGTGAATGATTTACATGAACGTTATTTGTACATTTGGGCCTGGACTTGGAGTCTGTCTAAAATTAAATGTATCGATTGCTCTTGTTCTTCCTGATGTCTTTATCCTAGCCAACAAATCTCAGACTTTCTCATAATGGAAAAGGGGTGGGGGAGTGCACAAAAAAGCATAGTAGAAGTAGCTGCTGATCAGAATGAAATCATAAACCCTTCAGCCAAAATCAACAACAACCTGCAAGCTTGATATCCTCCAGTTATCACACCAATAGGAGGGTGAAAAAGTAGCTCTCTGCAGAAGCTCAAGGAGCAGCACAAATTCATTCATTTTCAGTTTTAAAATTCAAATTGAGCTGCCTGCAGAGAAGCTGATAAGCTCTCTAGTAGAGTATAAAGTGTACACAGACCTTAAGATCTAGCACAGGTGGATTATGTGTAATGAAGTAAAAGGAATAAATATCATCTAGGGTGAACAAATCCATCACAACTCTTACCCATGCAAGCAAAACAAAGCACAAAATGCAGCCAGTTATGAATATAAATATCTGAAAGATTACATACATATTACATTTACAAGAATGTGCCTTAGAGTTCTGTGTGAAATGGAGTTCTATGGTACACATTATATTTTTAAGAGAACACAAAGCAGAAGGTAAGGAGTTTCCTTCTTCAATTGTTTGGTTAACAAAGAGTGACCAGAAGCAGGAAGGAAATTTTTAGAAGGAGGTTAGCCAATCAGCCATAACACTAAGCACTCATGTAACTTCTGCACAGCATTTATCTTCAGACCTGTCACCAAGATCAGTCAATCTTCTTTATTTCACAAGAGTGGACTTCTTCAGAATTAGTGTTTACATTCCCATTTTATGCATGACTTCAATGAAAAATGAAATAAAAATGTGGGGGCTTTGGGGATGGTTTTCTTTTTTTTGGTGGGCTTTGTTTGTTTTCTTTTGTTTTATAGGCAAGCCCACAGCAGTCAAAGAAGAAACATCAATATTCATTCTATACAATTACCAGGTTTTATACAACATAACCTGACAATGTCCTAAACTTCTTCACACCACGAAAATATCACTTTCATATCAGCATCTGAGACACATGTATCCTATGGTATATATCTAAGGAATTTTTTTAAGCTGGACAAAGACCTGCTTCTGCATTTGTATTTCCTTATATTTATTTTCAGTAATAGACTGCATTTACACAATAGGAAAACGTGTAACGTAAAAACTGCAAAAATTCTGGGGGAATTCCGGTTTATCAACTAATGCCAGGAACATACTACAGGTTGTAACCAGCACTGTCAAAGCCAAAACCAAGAACACCTGAGATGACATTTTCAAGATGAAAATGATAGTTTTTTTTTCAAACCAGAGAGGCTGCTGGGGCTAGAGAGGGCTGCCCTGATGGTTGCACTTTGGTTGGAGAAGTCCCACCTCAGTACCTGTTGGTCTGCACCTCTTGTAGGATAACTCCTAACTAACAAAAGATGCCATCCCGCTCTGGCCTGCTTGAATAAATGCTTATTTTCTGCAACTCATACATGCATTCATAACACTTCCATCCCTGACAGGGTCACAGTTGTGAAGCAGGTAATAGTCAGGTTCCTGTGTGCTTTCTCCTCTTGGCTTTGATCCAGTCCCTCCTGAAGAACTATAAAGCTCCTTTTCCTCATCTAAAACCTTTCCTGACCACAATGCCTCCCCAGAAATTTTCAACCATCAAACTAAGGTGGCTAAGTCAACAGTGAACCATGCTTCCTTGTATTTTGACCTCTCTTTCTCAGTCCCTTGTTTTAATCTTAGCTTCTAAATTATTTACAGCAAGTAATGTCTTTTTTTTCCCCCTCCTCATACTTGTATTGGGTACTGCAAACAGGAGCCCTACGCTACTTCAGAGGAAAACTGATGATTTTCTGCAAAATCTCCTAACACTGGCAGCAAATAAG
>JAVHNF010063217.1:39970-53702 GCA_034783455.1 Micropsitta finschii
GGGGGGGTGTGTTGTTTTGTTGTTCGGTTTGTTTTGGGGGGTTTTTTATAACTGTTTCTTTCAAAATGCAAGAATAATATTAATTGTCAAAACAATGATAGCTTTAAAGATTCCATCTCTAATGGTTTTTCATTCTGTCATAGACTTCTCTAGAAGTAGGAAACCCATATTGGAATGGCTCCTAGGTAAAGCAACACCCTAAGCCATGCAGCTGGGTGTATCTGGAGCCTTTTGGCTTCAGAAGCCTCCTCCAGGCAAAATTTTGAAATGCTAAAGTCCTGGAGTTCCAAGTCTGTCATGGTGCACCAGCTACTAATAAAGAGAAAAATGATGGCTACAGAATAAATTCCAGATATCCTGAGAAATCTCAGATCCAGAAGCTTCTCAGCTAAATATAAGTTTTGTGTGTAAGCTGGCAGGAAAACAATGTTGTGCAATTGTGTTTTCACACAGCATTACAGCTCTGGTAAATAATAATTTTCAGTTGAAGGATGTTTCTATAAAAGTTTCTAGCCCCATACTTTCTGTAATAAAGTAACTCTTTGTTACCACACTATGTTGCAAGATATAACTGGTGTGAAATTTCGCCTGTCATTATGCATCCTCAATTTGTTTGGGCTTCTATATTTTTTACAAATTAAACTCTCAGACTTAAAGGAAAGGTCAATGAGCAAATATCACATACAAGAAGGTTTTGTAGCACCTAAAGGATCATACAGATGTTGAAGAATACTTAGAAAAAGTCGTCAATGTGGCATGTTGGGGCTCCTCATGGAAATCTTGTAAACAAGTAAATGTATCTCTAAATGTGATTTGCACTGTAAAATGTGTTGGATAGCAAAAAATAATAGCATACATTTTTCCTCTGCTCAGACTAGAGCATTTGAACTTACTATTTTCCAACCACTGATTGACTTTGTTGTAAAATTAAATAATTTCAGACAAAAAAAGCTTGTGAGGTTTTTAATTTTCCAAACCATTGTTATCCATATTTATGAAGTAACTTGAATATTTATTCTCACTTTTGGGTACATTGTTTTTATTTTTATACTAGTGACTGATCTCAAAAACCCACAGATGAGATAACATGAATACTGGAGTTAAATATTTGTGTTTCACTCTGTGAAGATAAAGATTTTAATCCATCTTTTTTGTCAGAATTGAAATGAGAGGATTTGTCCTTATGTGACCAAGTAATATTCTTACTTACTCCAGGAAACAGAGTTCAGTGTTGGATAACTTGCTTTTCTAGCAAGTCAGGAGATGTAAAAAAATGTTAATTTCAGGCAAGACTAGGAATAAAGTTTTCATGTCAGCCCAGTATAAGCACTTATTCTTGGCAATGATGGCTATGTGCAGCATATAGACTGATCTGGAGCCCGCATTTCTTTTGAGTATTCAGTGAAGAGGAGAGGTATGCAGAGAACTCACCACAGAAAGCAGTGCTTTGGGATTTTATTTGGAAGTCACATCCTACCCTTAATGCTATTTTCCTAGTTACAATTCTAGAATAAAATAGAGGAAGGCACTGATCTTGAGACTTCAACAAAGAGCAAATGCTCTTCCCTGTGGCTAGTCTGTGTCAATTTGTTGATTGGGAGAAGTTTCTCACAGAGCAGAGGTACTTATTCTGTATGCCTCTATTGGGTTATATAAGTCTTGTTTGGTTATCAAAACCATTCTAGAGTATGATTCAATGTGGGGGTCTTCTAATTGTTTTATTCACTCAGTTTAGCTACGCTTTCTCTCATTAATTCTAGTAAATCTTAAATATATCCAATATTAGCTAATGATGTTTGAGCTAAGTGAACTAACTTTCTGAAATACTTTACTTGAATGTACTATATTGCCACTATAGTTGCTGTACTTCAGTTGGTATAGATTATAAACAGGGTAGTTACGGTTTGCATTTTCATTTACACAGGCTTGATATGCTTCAATAAAAGGCAGTTGAAGGTGCTGGCATGTTTTTCAACCAACAGGAGAAAATAAGAAGCCTACCTGAAGACACAGGAAACTTTGAGAAACTACATTTCTTCTACTAACATAATAATTAGAACTACAAAGTGGCAAATTCCACTCCCAGAATATTCAAAGAAAAAGTTTTTCAGTGGTTTACTCATAATCTTGTTTGTCATAGTTTTCTGACTCCAAGTATTATTTATGTCCAGTGTAACTTCCCATTATCTTAGCAAGTAAGAGTTTGTTTGTCAGAGGTTTTATTAGGAAGCAGTCACTCCAGGGCTTTTCCCTTCTTACTTATTTTATTTTTAAGAAAGACATAGGACAGCTATTTATTTTGGAAGGAATTACAATTATACAGCTCATTTAAAAAAATAAAATATTTTATTTGTATTGATACGTGGATAGACTCCACAGCTCGTAAAATTTGTAAAGCAGGTATGCTTTATTCAGCACTGAGACGCATGGGGACCGCTCCTTCAAAGCATGTGTGCCCCAGCATCGTTTCCTTCTACATTTTTCCTCTAAGGTAGCACATACATGTCAGGTTACACAATAACCCTTTCCCCGCTTCGTATGATAATGAGCTAAAAGGTCCTTTGCGCTTGTGCAGTGTCTCCCGGTGGTTGTGGGCTAGGGTCTCAGGATGAAGTAACTGAGTCTTCTTCAGTGTAAACTTTTCACCTCTGGTCATCGTGCATGCTCTCTAGGGGTCTGGTCAATGTCACAAGGCCAGTCTTATCTGGAACGAAGTAACCGCTTCTCTCTCATCTGTAGCTCATATCCTGCCCTCTAAGTCAATGTCCAAATTGCAAAGCTGGTCTTATCTGGAGCTAAGTAACTGTTTCTCTATCTTGTCTGTATTCACTGACTGAATACAAGCAGGCAATTCTTTTGTTAAGCAAGCAAAATTCTTTCAACCTTCCTGTACAGCCCCCTTGTACAACTCCCCTGTACAACCCTCCTGTACATTTGTTAACGTTCTGTATCAGTATTTTGTCTTCTGAGTACATAAATATTTGTAACCCATCACAGTGATTGTCATTTTTAATTTAGTCATATTTTTTGCTGAAGTTTGTATACTGTCTTGTTTCCTGATGTCTATCATTCTTTTCATCTTTATAAGACCATTATTCAACCATAGAAAACTTATGGCACTTCATTGAAACTACTGAAATCATGACAGCTTACATAAACTGAGAGTAGGGCATTTGGAAAACAAACCATTGAAATATTTGTGTATGGCTACAGAACAAGTCCTGCTGAAAAGCTACATGAGAATTGTAAGAAAGTAACATCCTGAACTGCTCATTCAACATGTTAGTTTATGTTTTACAATTAGTAGCGTCCTCCTTCCTGTAATTCGTGGTGTCATGCTTGTCCTTAAAGCACTATTTAACAAAAAAACCCACAAACACATAAATTAATTCTCAAGACCTGTTTGATAGGTAATGCAAGAGTGGAGCAAGAAAAGATGTTTTAAGTGATTAATTAAAAGCTATGGTGAAGCTTCTTAGGGAAGGAAGTACAGTAGGAGTATTTAATAAAGTGGGGATGTGAAGAGAAGGCTAAGGAATTGGAGGAACTGGCCAGGAGGCCTGTAGCTGAGAGTAGTGTTCATCTTTCTGGCAGAAATTAGCAGAGATTTAACACTCTTCTACTGCATCCTTTGTTTCTGGTAAATGCAGCATGGTGTCATGACCTACCTGCTTCCATGTTCAGAATCAGCACATCAGATGGAAAATTTCAGAATTTTCAGAAGCCAGCAATTATTTCCAGAGGGGACATCATACTCCGTAAAAGTAACAAAATTAAGTCATGTAACACTTGCCTCTATCACTAGGTAAGAAGTGAGCTAGCTGGAAAGTCACTTTTGACAAAATCAAATCTATTGAATGTGCGAGTTTACATTTGTAAGTGGAAATGAGAATCCCTGTGCTTCTAAGAAGATTTTGTGAATGTCTTGAAAGACTAGGAGAAAAATATAGAAGAGATTATCTTGATGCTTTAAATATCTTTCAAGTGAAAGTGGCTTTTCAGTACAGCTAAAGACCATCTAGAATGGAATAAATTATTACTTCCTTGTGTTTTTAGGATACAAGAAATACCTCTGGGTTCTTTCAAATAGATACTAAATGTCACTTTATTATTATAAGGGCAAAATAATCTATTGTATTGAATGGAACTTCTCTTAAGGAACTTGAATGTACACTCTGCTAAGGAACATAATTACTAAAATATTATCTCACTACTAATATTAAAAATATTCTTTTTCATTCCTGTGTACTGTGAATCTGATCTTGAAGACAACAGATTGCACAGGAATATTTCTGGTCTTTGTGAAGAGGTTCTAAGTCAACAATTTCTGTAGTCTTATGAATGTCATCAAATAGGACAATTCAACTTTGAATTCTCCTAAAACAATGCTGGTCAGCAAACATTTGAAAAGCTTTTGTAAATGTAGCTGTGTGGTATTGGGTTTGCCTTCCAGTATCTGAAGGGAGCCTACAAGGGTGCTGGGGATGGACTATTCATCAGGGACCGTAGTGACAGGACAAGGGGTAATGGGTTCAAACTTAAACAGGGGAAGTTTAGATTGGATATAAGGAAGAAACTTTTTACTGTGAGGGTGGTGAGGCACTGGAATGGGTTGCCCAGGGAGGTTGTGAATGCTCCATCCCTGGCGGAGTTCAAGGCCAGGCTGGATGAGGCTTTGGGTGGAATGGTTTAGTGTGAGGTGTCCCAGCCCATGGCAGGGGAGTTGGAACTTGATGATCTTAAGGTCCTTTCCAACCCTGACTATTCTATGATTCTATGAAATTACAAAGCCACTTTAAAAAAACATGGCTGGAAGCCAGGAACTAAGCACAAATTTTTCTTCACTTGGCTCAACATCAACGGCCTTCCAAATAATAAGATACATGCTCAGCATACTGGGGTACTTAACCTCTCAGTTTCACATGGGAACCTCAGTACCAAAATCATAAAGCTACATAAAAGCCCCCTCCTAAAATGTGGGTTACAGTAACTGCTGTTTGGCAAACAATATAGGGTGATGCTAGCTATAAAACAGTTTTAATAGTGGCATTTTGGTTGTAACTGATGTAAAAAAATATAGCAGCTTGCTGCTGCTACATCAAATATATTGTTTGTATGTACATAAAACATACAGTGTGCCTAATGTTCAGAGCAGGACTAGGAAAAGAAAGTGGATTCTTTGCCTGATATATGTTTCCTTTGAGTGCCCTTTTTTCCCCTCGAGAAAAAAGGTAAAAGTTTTCACAAGTTTCCTTTTGTCAAAAACAATCAATCCAGTGAGGAATTTTTTTTTTTTTTTTTTTTATTATTTTTTTATTATTTGTTTTTTAGAAGAGGAAAGGCAAAGGAGAACTCCAAATCCCCCTGTCCGGCCAGGCACAGCTACAATCCCCACAGTACACACTGAAGATGGTGATTTCTGGAGAAAAGATAACATTCACTTGCCAAGTTCTATTATGAATCTGTAGTTTTGTGTTTGAAACTTGCTTATGCTACGTTTAGCCTTTATGTATAATTTTCATTGAATAGGGAAAAAGAGGCAGGAAACATATACTTGGGATTATGAAAGAAAAGCAGCAGATTTCTACACTGTACTGTCTCTGATCTTGCAAGTTCCCCATGTTTTTCTTATTCCTCAGGCAGACATATATGATAGGGCTCTGAAACACAATATATTCAATTCTGGAAAGAAAAAGCACCAGCATAATCAAACCAGCACTTTTCCAGTGCTTAATAACAGCAAATTACAAAAGCATTATGTTCCAGTCCTTCTCACTTTTAGAACAAGAAAATCTGAGGGAGCCTCAGTATTCCGTATGGCACCCCTGCCTTCCTAGAGAAGGGAAAGAATATTAGTCACTGTCACAAAATTCTCTTTCAAATACCGGTTGTGCCTCCACCCATGAGTCATTCACATTAACTTTTCAGGACAGAAGGTAGTTTTCCATTATCTCTCTTTATTTACACAGAGCATCTCCTGTGGCCAGAGCAAATCAGGTTTTCTTCTCTTACGACCCTTTATTCACAGCAATTCCCTGGCTGGACAGCAAGAGACACACAGTGACAAAAAGAACAGGGAGGGAAAGAGATCTCTCAAACACCACAAGACAGGCATCCTCTAGGAATGAAGCTGCTTGCTAAATGGTCTGGTTGGGAACAGGTGCTGCCAAAGAATCACCACCTAGGTTTCTTCCTCACACGACTAATATCTCAGTATTTATCTGTCTCTTTAGAAGGTAGTTCCAACACACATCTCATGAGGCCATCACCCAGAAAGCAGCTTCCCACAATGTACAGATTACCCCAGAAGTTCTTGACTGTGGACATGGCATGACGAAATAGTCTGCAACGCTGAGAGAAATCATGGCCTTTCCAAATCTATTCAAATAGGTCTATATCTTTGTGTCATTTAGCACCAGATTTCACTTTCATGCATTTTTATCAAATGCTTGAGACTAGGAGAGAAGGTTTTCTGATTAGATTATACAAAAAATTCCCCGGATTCTTGCAAGGAGGGGACAGGGAAAAGTCTACAGACTGCTTTGCACAGTGATGCTGCAAGGACTTCTGTTCATTCTGAAATGTAAAGCCAGCTAACCTTTGGATATTGCTATTTTCTACTTTTGGGTTTTGTTTGCTAGCATGTGTATGAGGTAGCACCTATGTTTATATGGTGTTGTTTCCCTCTTCTGTTTTCCTGTTAATGTCTGGAGTACTCTTTGCAGTATCCCACAGTCCACCAGTGCCTTGAAGATGGGTGGGAGAAATGTTTGAGAATGCCTTCACAACCACAGCTCTGGTCTACAGTCATATTTACAGGGAACACTGCTGTCCTTGTTATTTCTTGGGACTGGACATAAGAGCTTGCCTACCTTTCTTTCTCAAGAGTATAACTACTTTAGTTTTTCTCTAGCACTTATCAGAGCTTTATTATCCACAAGTTTTGGTCTGCCCACAGCATCGTATTTTGACATATTTGCTGCTTTAGCTAGGGTGCATTGCAAGTCTCCTAATAACTTACCTGTGCAAACTGGCAATGGTCTGTGGTTTCTATCTAGTCAAAGCCCTTTTTCATCCCTGTGACATCCCGCTCCACAATGAAAAATGAAAAAAAGTAGAAAGGCAAGTATAGCCAAATTCTCCATGCTTCTACCTTCCTTCTGAGCTCTCTTTTAGAGATGCAGCACTTCCTATGTGAGTTTTCTCCATAATTCAGTAGTTTCTTTATGACTGCTTTCTACTACAACTCTTTGCTGCAGTTGAAGAACAAAGTGCTTGAAGTGCTAGTTCTTTCCATTCCCATTAGCTTTCACCTGGGCTGGACTTCTAAGATGTCAATTCTTCTACTCCTAATATTGACTTAGTTAAATCATGATTTCTTATTCTATTAAGGGACAGCTTGGAATCAAGGATTTTGGGAGAAACAGGCATCATTTAATGATGAAGTTTAACTGAAATCCTACCTAACATATAACATGACTAGTTCTAGCCAGTTATCTTAAAAGCCAAATATTATTACAAATCAGTAATATTTCTGCTGACTCAGATGCTGACTAGTACTCAAATGCACTAGCAAAGTAGTTAATAATGTATTAAAAGTCACAAATGAATGCACAATTAATGCTGAAATTCCACTATCAGCTCATGTTAAAAAAAAATTAAAAATAGTTGAAATTTATACATGGCAGTAAAAATCACATGTGGAATTCAAATGCAATTAAGTTTTTCAGAATACAAAAGAGTCACCCTAACATTACGTTGCCATCAATCTCTTTTTACAGGTTTGTTTGATTCTGGGTGTTTTGGTTGGTTTTTTTTTTTTTTAATACCCTTCATTTTCACAGCAATAGACTGAGAGATTGAATACAAGATTTTCAATTACCAGCTAAATTTATACAGTATGAGAGAGACCAGGGTACTAAAAAACCCCCAACCCAAAACCTAATAATAACAGCAACAATAATAATACACAAGCTCCCTTACCCAGATAACCAGATCCAGAACTTGGGAATAACAGGATAAAAACCAAAGACTATCTTATCAATGTCTGCTTTTTCTTTTCTGTGTGTGTAAGCAGTATGTCTTATGATTAAAGCCTTATTTTGAAGGCTGACAATGGTATAATAGATTCTAGAAATCCCCAGTTTGCACACAAATAAAACTGAAAAAATATTTTTCCCAGTTCTCTCCCACCCCACTTCTCCAGATATGCCTACTAGAAATTTATGTGGTTTATAATCATAACAGGAAGCAATTTAAAGCACTACTACATTTTGCTTCATATTTAAAATGATATAGTGTCCTCATTGCTTGCTGGGGTATGTTATAATTATTTAGCTTAGTAACAGCCATTTAAAAAGTGGATCCATTACTTATTGAGTGATATAAGACACATTGTTAAATATTCTTACTTTTTCCAACTCTTTTTTTTTTTTTTTTGCTTTGTTTTCGTGTTCACTGTCATATTGTTCTTAAAAACTAATGTATTTGTCTAAGTGTGAAACAATACAGGCTCATGAGCTTGGCATTACATTTTGCAATAATCCTGTATTGTAACCAGATTTCCCCCACACTTTCATAACTTCATGTAACAAATAATTTTAAAATTACTATAACAGAAAGAACTTTTCAAAAGGCCTTTACAATCTCTCAAGAACCGATCAATAAAATGATATGCACTGTTTAAAAATATTGATTTCTTTTCAACATATACAGTGGCAATTTTTGAAGAAATCAAAGACTAGGTGAAAGCAGATTTGAGATTCATGACATATATTTCCTTTCTGATGATTACCACTTTGAAAATGGGCTTTCACTGCTCTTGGTTCACAGGACTTTTCTTTTAGCAGCTGTTAAAATACTTGCACATAAAGCTACGGCTTCTTCCTAGTAAGCAGCAATCCTTCACAACAATTTAAAGTTCTAAGACTTCAAATAACATGATTCGACCAAAAGGGCTATACAATCATAATCACTGCCCAGATGGTCTTAAGATCTCTACAGAGAAAAGCTGCAAATGTTAAGACTAAATTTCCTTTTGGTCAGAGTCCCTTATCTTACTTGCCAGGCTATCCATACTGGAGTAATATAATATCCTCAGAGGCATGTCAGATTAAGGTACCAATTAATTATCAGCCAGAAAGTGATAGTAGATCTACATGGAAGCACCGACTTTACACTACCAGTTGACCACTGTTTTGGTGGTCAAAGACCACTGATGGAGCACCTCCACTGAATTAAACCAGCATGCAATCTCTGCAACTGCAATAAGGTTTACAAACAGAGCTATGAGGAAAATGATCTAGTTGGCTAACATTTCAAATGCCGAGGCTGAATGCTTCTTTACCCCTGGTACATGGCCTCTGCTGCTGAAAACCCCCTTAAGCTTTACAATACCCTAAATTCTCCCTCCTGCTGTCCCACCGCCTCCTTTTTCCCACAGCCAGCCTTGGAATCCAGGTTCACACAGGTACAAGCAGTCCCCTAAAGCACATGGCAACAGCACAAGCAGACAGTGCAATTTTGCAGGCAAGCTCAAGAGTTCAACACCAAATCACAACTTCCCAGCCACAAAACTTGTTGGAGAGTGACTGACCAAGTGGGAGAGCTGCTCAGCACTGGCATGGTTCCCTGGGGAGAATAAACCTTGCAGGGCTCATGGCAAAATTATCCAGGCAGAAGTGAAATGCTGAATTTGGCAGGGAAGCCAGCAGAAACATAAATACCCTTTTTGGATATATATAAAGCTTTTCATAGCATGTAGCACGTTAAATCTTCAATCAGCAACATGGAAAGGCATGGTCCTGAATCAGAGGGGAAGGCTTCCCCCTGGAGAAAAGCTCATTTTCCTCCTCTGTGTTTCGAGGTCCTCTGAAAATTAGCAGTGGCAGTGAACTACTCCCTGGCTGTGAAACAGGCGATGGAAACAAGGTACTGAGATGTAAAATGAAACAAATCTCTGTACAACCCCAAGGAATGCTCACACACAGAGCTGTGAGGTATTTTCAGTTCAAAAGACGTAAGAAAAAAATAAATGAGGAGAAGAACAAAAGAGGGAAAAATTAGTTTCAGTAAAACTGAAGTAAAACTTTTTCTCTGGATGTATCAATATAATTGTTGCCGGGTAGGTTTTTTTTATCCTTTTAAAAATTTAGCTTAGCTCAATTTCAAAACAAAACATAGCGTCAAAATCAAAGAAGTGGAGCCATTTAATTTTAAAACTCCTGAAATAAAATATTTAGTCTCCCAATATTTCTCCTCAGCTAAAACTACTGGATGAATTGCATCAAAACAAGAAAACGCCTTTGATCAATACAGTGCTGTGTCTTTCAGTTAATACCGTATTTGCATAAACAATTTCATCAAGCCTTACTGTGAGTGCAGTTGAGACCACAGAAATAAGTCAGTCTGCTTTCTGGGTAATTTGCTGTAGGATGCAAACTACACCATTGCTTAAATTCAAGGACAAGAAATTGAGCAGCCAAAGAGAAAGTGACATTCCCACTGGTCCCCTCTGCCCTCCCCTGACCTGCCGATGTGGTGCTGCTACCAGTGTCTGCTTTAACTAGCTGAAACGAAAGGATGGAGAGGTTTTATGTAGAAAATATTTGAGATGTATCTGCTTTTCCTTCTGAGAGAAGGACAGAGCCAGAGACATCACATATACTTGTCCTGCTATTGAAGACTGCTCAGATGAGCCATGAGGATGAAGGCTAGGAAAGCATCCTCTCCTAGGAAGGGTTGAAAAGGTGCAAAGTCACAAAGGATGCAATTCCCTGGAAGCATAACACAACCTAAAGCTGCATCGACACACTTCCACCCATGGCCAGTTTCACATTCTTTCCCTTGGGTCATGTATTAATCCCAAGAGACCAGGTAAATCCAGCTGAAGCCCGGTGAGACAGCAAGGCTAGCCTTTAGCTGAATGGCCCAAGATGAATTTCTGCAGCCAGCCAGCCACACCTTAATGGACACAAATGTCAGGACGGATAAATGTGACCATCTGTGAGGAGGACCAGTTGCCTGATTTGGATAGAAGGCAACTTCACTCAGAAGCAATAAAATGAGCTTATGCTCCCTGCAGACAACTAAATTGAACCTGCACACCCACCTCACACAGGTAAGCATGCAGTACAGTTTCTCGGGTGCCCAAATCCTGGAAACAAAGCAAAGGCGTTTTGAAGCAATTGGTTTCTGGCATGAAACTTCTGCAGAATAACAAATGGCATTTGGCTTCATAATTAACAGTTTCAGGGGCCTTCTAGAATATGAATCAGAAGGAAACAAAATTTGAATAATGCATTAGTGAGAGTTCATGTTCTAGTAGCCCTATGTGGATTGTCAGTATGTGTTCCAGTAGCTCGTTATGATTTATCTTCATCAGCCATGGGCTGAAATTACCAGACTCCAATTACTTTGCTTCCTGTGTTCAAGAGAGGAAAAAAAAATATTGTCAGGCCTACCACAGGAGATGGTTTAAAATGCCCGAGGTAACGAAAGTAATCTACTGTTCTCTGACATTCACTGCCTGAAAGTCATTCACATTAACAACCATTCAAACTTGTTTAGTGCGAACCAATTGCTTCTATTTTCCTCTTGTCAGTAACATTAGCTTCAATTCAAATTTAACTCTTCAAAGATTTAAAAATGCAAAATGAAATTTAGCGAGGCTTGACAGGGACATGCAAGGGTCTTGACAGAACACACTGTTACTAGATTTATCTTCCTTAATCTGTTAATTTTGAAATTTCTATTTTCAAGGGAGAAAAACTGGATGATCTGCACTTCTCTCACTATCTCAGGAAAGCCAAGAGATTTATGCTGATATTTATGAGACTCGCATTTTAATACTACTCCTAACACAACAAGGACTACGGAGGCAGAAAAATAGATGGACTCAATTTAAACTAACTAATTAAGCGATTATTTATGAGCACAACTTGAGGTTTAGTTACGCAGCAAAATACATCTAATAACTTAATATCCCATCACCATGAATGCTTAGACTTCTATAACAGGCCATTAAGTTCTAAGTACTTTGGGCTTATAAGGTTAATGTCTACAGTGAGAAGGGGAAGTAGGTTAGATGGTTGAACAACAGTAGCTGTCACAGGCTGCTCAGATAGACACCAAGGAGCCTGGTTTTCATCAACACTCTTTCTTCATGTGACTCCTACCAGAAAAATGCTTGTATAGTTGATCTTATAGTTAAATAAAATAAACAACCTCCATCCCCCCACAAGACACCCACCCAGCCTCACTAAGTATAATGCATCTAAAAACAAAACACACAGTAGTAGCATTACTAATGTCAATTCAGAACATGCTTCAAAAGACAACTTTTCATATGAGTTAAGGAGAGGAGAACTGCAAAAACAGAGGGGGAAAATTAATTTTTATTTTCTACTGGTGAAATCAGAAAGAAAATGTATACAAGCTTGTGCTGGCTGTGATAAATTCAACCACATTTCAAGCAAATTAGTACTGTTATACTCCTTTGTGGCGCAAATAATTCAACCCAAGAAAAAGCCAAATTATCTCCCACATGCTGCAGAAATGAAAGTTGTAAATCTCGGTATTACACAGTTAATTGTTTCTAAGCACTGTACATTCATTATTTTTAAACTAGCAATAGGAAAAAAATACAGACAATAATTAACTTTGAACAGTTTGGGGGGCAGTAGCTGCTTTACAGGCTAAACCAGATGGGTTAATATGAGCCTGATGTCTACAGCTTACATATCAGATCCTGTTACACAAACATGACATTTCTTTACCCAGCCAAACAACCTTCTAGTTTTGGCAGCTCATGTCAAGACAACAGCTTCCTTGGGAAGACTCACGCTTACCTTAATGTGGGAGGCTTGGCATCACAACATGTCAAAAATGCAACATGGTAGTTAAAAGTTACAAAATAATTTGATCTACTGCCTTATATTAACATTAATATTACTATTTTGCTGGTGGATTTCAGCATAAAGATGAAAATTAGAAACTGGACTTATAATTTCAGTTTTAACGTTTGTTCCAGTTGGCCTGTACAGCTCTCTCCAGGCAGCTTCATCACATGTAATTTTATCATGAAATTTCACACTTCATGACCTAGCCGGAATACACTTTTGCAGATATATGTTCAAGGTAAGGAAAGAGAGATAATCAAAACCTTGGTACTGCCCTGAATGTACTAGCACTCCAGCAGTTAGTTAATTAATGCCTGTCAGCCAGCAATTCTCTCCCCCAAAATCTCTGCCAGTAGAATGACCAGATCTCATTTTCTTTAGTGAAAAAGTCAAGCAGCTCAGATTAAATTGCCAACAAGGGGGATTTCATTTAATATGCATGGCTGGCTTTCCACAGAAGTAGGCAAAGAGGCCTTGTGTGATCTTTTTCGCTCTCCTGTCTGAAAGGAAGGCTGGGGAAAGCAAGGTGTTATCATTCATGATAATTGTGATGGTAAGAAGTTGTACAATAATACCTTATGTATTACCTATATGTAAAGCAAAGTTTGCAGTCAGCATACAGCAACGAAATAAGGTAAAATTATTGGAAGAATGTTATGTAATGCAAAACCTTGTTTGGTTTTAAGGAAAGAACTCACTGGTATTTGGTAAAATATTATGAAATAAAAACACATGCAGGAATGCAGTGGTATTCCCCATGCACGCAGCATGGGGAATAAACAGGAGGAGTTAGAAGTCTGTGTGCGGTCTAAAGGTTATGATCTGGTGGCAAT
>JAVHNF010063218.1:10635-29619 GCA_034783455.1 Micropsitta finschii
AGACCACCTCCGATTCGGGAGGAATCCTGCCCGTTCGGATGAAGAGCGAGAGCAAAGCGTCACGAGGAAACCGCCTCTGCTCCCGTTGCCGCCCCTGCTAGCTTTCTGGTGACATAGATTTTCCTCCGTCCCCCTTGTAGTTCAGCCACTACCCTCCAATCCCCTGCTCTCTGCCATCTCATTTTCCGTGGGATGTGTTTCCAGCATATGACACACTTCCGCAGCTTCTCTATGCCCACTCACACCCACTGTGCTTGGTCTTCATTAGCATCCCACCCTATCTCTCTTCCTGATGTTTTCCTTTTTCTTTGTGTGGTTTAGGCTCCTTTTTTCACCTCCCCACATATGCTTTAATTTTCCTTCTATTGTGATTAAGATTTCATTTTAATGCAAATTTCAAAGCAAAATATTTGTTATTCCCAGATGCCATGTGCACACTCACATTTGAGCAAGACAGAAAAACTTCTCATCCCTTACCTTTTGTTCTAGGTTTTCCCACCTTGCTGTGATGGTTTCTTTCTTCCTCTGGATTAATCTCTCCTTTCTTTCTTTGATGATCTTTCATTTAACAGCACAATTGTTTTTCTTTGATGGTACATTAAACTTCTTTTCTTTATCGGTATTTAAAGCTTGATTGATGTTTGGCTTCTTTTGTCACCATTTTCTTTGAGTACCTTATTTATTCTTCCCCCCTCTTGGGCTGTTATTTTATTCCATTACCAGTTTTAGGAATACTCCTCAAGGTAATGCTGAAGAAAGTCACTTCTCAGAGGGCCAAACACTGTGATGACCTTCACATGTGCAAACAGTGAAATTCCTAACAGGGAACACCTGCAAGACAGATTACATAAGCTTCTTCTTTTGCTTTGGACCCACGGTACTTCTAGGATCTGGGCTGCCACCAGTTTGCACCTTAAATATGCAAACAAAGAGAAAAGCAGGTGTTAAACATTACACATTAGAACCGCTTAGTGTGAAGTCAGAAGCTCTACTTTCCTTTTCCCTCAGCCGGGCCATAATTGAAGCTAATAAGAACACTACAGGTCCTCTTTCTAAAGGAGTCTATAGGTCTGTAGCCAATTCATTGAAAAATGATGTTTGTGACCTTTCATTCTGGCATGAACAGCCACCAAACTTAATTTTCCATGAAGTACCGTTAAACAGGGAGGTTTTACCAACTTAACTCTGAAAATTGGAAGCTGGAAGCTCTGGAATTTAAACAACATAATGATAAATATTGAGATTGATAAAACTACAGTTTTGCTTATTCGACCACAATCTGGGACCTGATCTTACATGTGCTGAAGTATATGATAAACTTGAGCAAGCAAGTGAAGTTACAAGACCTACAAAAAGTGGTTTCTATAGAAGAAAGAGGGTATGGAAGATTTAAGCTAATAGTTCTGCTCTTGATAGTAATTGCTCCAGGCCTAGCAATTCCTCACAGACAATTCAATTAAATGCTGACAGAAACACAAATAGAGCTCATGCAGTCTTCTAGTTCTTGCAGCATTGCGCTGATGTCATCTTGTATGGAAGTTACTGCGAAAGGCTGTTACTGAATGCATAACTACTAAATAACACAGAGGTGTCCAAAGCAATTAGAAAAACAATAACCCTATGTTTCAAAACTTGAGTTTCCCAATCTCCAGGACTGACCCTGTTGTACCTGGCAGTCTCATGCTGGATAATGTATATCTTTGCATTCCAAACATCTGATGAGTTTTGCATTTCTCCCTTTTGGGCTTATGCTTGCATTCCTGAAGAGTGTCTGATGGTAACTGAAATAGAATTCACTTGTTGTTGTGCTGAAATTAGCAGCAATGAATCACCTGGACGGGATTTTTTTTCAGTGTATAACTAGTTTATTTGTTCTAATCTCCTGTCATTGCACAGTTATTTGTCTTTCTGAATTCAATTTTGGCAGTGAATATCATTCAGTTACCACTCGTCTTTCCTGACTAAATGATAGAGTACAGTATTACATAGATATATATAAAATACAAAGCACAGTTTTGAAATGCCAGTGTTCTTAATGGTAACAATTGTTTGCAAAGCAAGGCAAAACAGCGTTGTAGAGACATACAAATAATCATGTAGAAAGATCAAGTATTACAATTTCTAACAAACTGACATAGCATGAAATTAGGGCTAGTTTTAAGTTTGTGGCAAAAAAACTCCAAAGCAAGAATACCTGTAATTAATTTTATAACACAACAGACTGAAAACTTGCAATCTGCACCAGGATGGAGGAAAATCTGGGAGTATTTCTTGCAATATTAATAGCAAACAACAAGGAAATACTTCAATCATCTCAAGACAGAACCTTATAAAATGAGGTTAAGCTTAAAAAAAATCAAAAGCTGTTAACATACGGAAGTGCCCACTTAAACCTCTCAAACAGCTTTAACTGACTGCCAGAGATACTGCTGTAGAACTCTACTCAATGCCCTTCTGACACAATTAATGCATGGTTGTATTTATTGCCTCAAACTAGGAAAATGTGTCTTTTAAAAGACACCCATTAGAAGTGTATGCACATGCGCAGCATCACTCCACAGCAAAATCTGTGTGGGTACAGTAGTTGCTCATTGCACAATTGGGCTGGATGAGTGTGATGTAAAATAACTGGCAACAGTTTCTGTGGCAGGTTAAGCAGTTGTGCTCAGAGTAGTTAAAATGTTTAATAAAAGAGAAGAAACCCCTGCCTATATCTTAGACTTCTGAGGCCAAACTGGTTACTGCCCATGATATATTTGTGGCTGACTCCAATACCAGTCATTAGTACTTGGCAAATATATACAGGAATATGTAAAGCCTTGCCTAACAAAACTGGTTTGTTTGCTTTTTCTGCCTGCATCATAAATTTTCATGGGAACACCTCTGTTGAAGCTTTACTGCAAGATTCTGCAGTATCACAAAAATACTTAATGAACCAAACTCCAGCAAGTGCTGGCCATAAAAACAGCTTCAAAAGTATCCCACAGTTCAAGCAAGCAAAACCAGTGGTATTATAATGGCTTTATTTGGCTCTAAGCTTCACTAAAACGTCTGAATATACTTTGCAATCCAGCCATTTCTTGGACTTCTTTGAAGAGAAATCTGTCCTCAGATCAACCTTTTCTCATTACCTAAAGCTTTTTTACACTCCTTCTTTCATAACTAAGACTATATCTCGCTATGCTGACTCTTCCTAATGTTTCACTTGCTTAAAAAAAAAGAACAAGCACTAGCAATCCAAACTGGTTTTATTTTTGTATCTCTCAGCAAGTTCTAATAAAGTAAATTGAGCAATATTCTCAGTTTATTGTATTGATAAACAGACTGTAAAGTGTTTTATGATATGGTACTTCTCATACAAAAGACACTAGACTAACATAAATTGCAATTGTAACTGTAAAGTACTAAAATATATTTTCCCTCTAGGGCTCTCTAGTATATTTGGCTGAAAAAAATAAAATAAAATAAAATAGACTTGTTTATTGTGTATATTTTTTGTAGTGTAATTAAATGTCTCTATGGTTGCCACTCAGAAACAAAGTCCTCTTTCCCTGCTCAAAGCAGTCTAAAGGCTCACGGATAATTTTACAGAGCTGCCTTGCTCCAAATTGGAGGTGAAAAAGCACTTTTTTTTGCTTCCTCCAAAGTGTCTCCAGAGGAATGGATCTCTCAGCACTTGCAGCCCTGCCATTTCCAGGTCATGCTAATAGTCATTATGTAAAAAAGCATCAGACTCCTGACTCAATCCTTCCTGCTGTCACAGTGGTACCATCACACTGTTATCTGAACCGATGCAAAAATTTCCCTTCTCCACCCAAACCAGTGTCAAAAGTGGATTCATCTTGGTGATGACTTTGGATCTCATCCAAAGTGAATATGGAGCAAGAAGGCATCTTCACGCCCCAGGATCAGGACTTGTCAGTGTGGCAACTGCTACACCCTAAGGGATGCAAAACAATTACAGTGGCTTTGCACCCCTTCTGTAGCCAGATGCAGCCATCCAGACTGGTAAAGACAGAGGTACCCTGCCCTTCCAGCTCAGGCACAGGTCCCATGGCTCCACATCATGCCAACATGACTGCAGACCTGCAATACCCACAGAGAAACTGAGGACACAGACTCAGTCCTTGGTGGTTCTATTGGAGAAAACCAGAAATTTGCAGGGATGTGGTAATGTATCCACAGACTCCAGGCAGGTCTGCTATGCACATAGCAGCTACGTTTGAAGCCCAGCTTTTCAAAGACACCAGGACCTACCCTGATCCTTCTCACAGTGTTCACCAGCAGCAGAATTACTAAAGTGCCTGGAACTGCTGAAGTGTGGCAGGAGGGAACAGTGTGAATCAGAGCAGTATCCAGACCCAAGGGTACTAGTCTTTGTTCAGTAAATACAACCCCTCCAGTCTGATACTTCCTTGCTTTAACAGCAGGGACCACCCAGACCTCCTATTAAGAAGGAAGCGCTAATGGAGCTGTTGTAAACCTTCAGATGAAAGGCAGCAGTTGAAGTAATGGATAACTGAGGAAAGAATACTTACAGAGAAGTCAGAGGACAGGTAATGAATCTTTGAAATAAAGGTGGAGACGAGATACTTAAAAAATTAACCTCCTTCTCTCTTTTGGTCTTCCTTTAATAAAATAGTGATAAACCTGTTATAAGGTTCATAGCAGCTGCATAATGAATCTACCATAATACACAGGAAAGTGCAAATTCACCATTACAGTTCAACAGCTTGTGCTCCACTCTGAATGAGATGGAGGATTATACAAACACAAAAAGACTCCCTGGAGTAGCTGAATGGAGCTGGTAGAATTAAGGCTGAAACAGTCACAGTTAACTCCTGATACGTGTTTAAGCACACCGTGTTAAGCACTTCTTTTGACACAGACTTTCATAAGCTTCGTTTATCCTTACAGAAAATTTCAGGCAGTCTCAACAGCTTTCCTAAAAAAAGAGAAAACCCCGCTTCCCTAGTCCCATATGAAGGACCTGCTTGCTTCCCCATAGCTCTTTCTAGATCCTAAAACTCTCCTACATAATTCAGGATTAATTTTGATGTTTGAAAAAATAGCATTTCCTGAATCTCTTTTGAGCAGTGGTCTGTAAATGGATATGAAGCTGCATTTTAATTTGAAAACATTATTAAATCATGTTCATTCTCCAGTTCTTATTCTTGCCTAAGCATTCCTTGACATTCTTCAACTGTTTCTTTTTCCATGAGAATCTTATAACAAATAAAAACCTCACCACTCAAGTACAGTGTAACATGAATATTTTGCATTGTCTCATCGATTTATTCTTCAATCAGAAAATCATACTTTAATGGCTTGGACACCCATGAGGTACAATTTGTCTCACATCTGTATCTCTCTGTACCCACCATTATACTCTATTAGCTCAAAATAGCCAACCTCTTCTATCCTGGACTTTCTGAAAAGGTCACGTCTTGTAATAAAGTAAAGTATAATAAGAACACAGACTTTAAGGCTTGCAAAGCTGATCCTACACCTCTGTGATAAAGCTGAAACAGCAACAGCAATATTAGCAGTGCAGAATACTTCCCCTCCCCCCCAGTTTCTGGGAAATGTTTGAAGATGAGGGAGGAAAAAGAAACCACCAAAACCCACAACAAACACAAACAGCACAAAAATTATGTGTGTGGAAGTGATGTGGTCTAGTGGAGGTGTCCCTGCCCATGAGAGGGGTGCTGGAACTAGAGGATCCTTAAGGTCCCTTCCAACCCATTCTGTGATTCTATGGTTTGATGAAAACCTATGGTAATGATAGAATTCATTCTTAATTAATTCACATATAACTGCTCCAAGCTGTAAGCTGGACCTGAGCAGCAGGGTCCACCTTGGCCAGACAAGTGAGCAAACTATGCTTGAGGTTGCCTTGGGTAATACCCAGCATTTGACAAGTTTGACCTCCCATCAGTAACCCAAAGGAAGGAGGAACAGGTACTTCAGGTGACACATTTCTTTGGCATCCTAGCAGTAACTAGTGTGTGCACCAAGTTTGGCATTCTGCAGAGCCCCAGTGAAGGAAACACCAGAAAGGCAAAGTTAAAAAAGCCAACCAAGACAGCAGCCAACTCCACACTTACTTCCTGACCTTGAAGTTTGTGTTATTTAATAGAATGAGGGAAGGGGATGGGTGTCTCCTTATCTTTCCTTTCAAGACTTTACCCAAACCAGTTCATTAACCCAGTGGTTACAGGAGAAAGAAGCTGAAGGATCTCTTGAGTGGATCAGCCAGAGTGCAGACAGAGTTTGGAGAGGATCTGATTTCTAATGAGCACGGCTTTTTCCTGTGCTGCTTCACATTGTCATGAACTATCCTCTTTGTTCCTCTGGCAGACAGAGAAGTTTACAAGTTAACAAGCTAAAGGCTTGTAGATGTTTTTAAGAACTGCAGCAAAGATCTTCACAGAATTCTGTCTTTCCATTGTTCTGGAGTTCTTGCTCTCTGCAAAGAAGCCTTTGTCCAAAGATGATACCTCAGCTCCTTAAATCTGACACGTTTGCTTTTCTCGAGAAGGAATACTTAACAATCACATGTATGACTGAACAAATAAGTCCCAGTAATGAAACACTCCAAGAAAGAAGAGTTCTCAGGATCTACCCAGGTTCATAGGTACAGGCAGTGATGCATTTGGAAGGAGTAAGCAAAAGAAAGCTTCTGCAGAAGGTTATCCTCTAGTGAGTTTATCCCCCTGTAAAATTACTATGAGATTTTTGAAACAGCAAAGCAGAGTGACCATTTCAGCCTATCATGAACATAAAAGCTTGGAAATTAGCATAATGCAATGATTACTTATGCATTCTGTAATATTATTTAGTATTCATTAGTATTATTATTACTTTGCAGCTCTGAAGATTGCGGTTGTAGACATCTACCATTCCCGGTTAAAGGAAAGACAGAGAAGAAAAAAGTGAGTTTTCAAGCAACCGCTGTATTCCTTTGCTTCATTACCACATTTTTGTCCCCAGTGTTGGCCTAATGCTAAACATCATTATTTCCTGTAGCATCACTCCAGCCAATTTCCATGCCTGGAGAGTGTCCTCTGTGAGATTTGCATAACAGGCTACATCTTGGATGTGTGGTTCTCCTGGCACAGATTAAGATCAGGAACATGGTTTTAGCAGTGGTACCAGCCCAGAAAAGACAGATTAACAGACCCTGATACTTATCTGTACGCGAAAGATCCCTACACACCATAACTCCTTTAAACTCTCAAACCAACTCACTAATGGGGAAAAGCCTCTTTTCCGGTCCTTTTTAGTGCACAAAAGTCATGTACACAGTTCTCCTCATACTACTACCCCAAATCCAGTTACACATAAATAACTAAGCTGCTAACACACCTCGTAAGTCACACAGGCATTTTGCAGAATGAGACTGAAACAGTACCCAAGAAACCAGTCACAAATCCAGGGCTGGGAACCACAAAAAAGAAGCAAATCTCTGTTCTTTTTGTTCCCTACGCAATGCTGATGGACTGCCCATAATTCATTCTCTACTTTAGGGGAGGAGAAAAGTTGCCAGCCTGTAATTGCCAAACCCCTACTTTCTCCACAGAAATGTTTGAATCATTAGTTTTAATTCTTAGGGGCCCCTAAGTTAGTTTTCCCCTCTGCGGAATGAAGATAACCATATTGCTGACGTGAGGTTGAATAGTTCAGTCAGTTCCTTTGACAGCTTTTGAGAATGACTCAATCTGTTCATTAACTTCTATTTTAACTTTGGAAGACTTTGTTCAATATTTTAAATTACATCTTGCTGTATTAACTCCCTGCTGGAGGAATCCGTAATTTGGAGTAAGACTCCTCCATTCTTTCTCCTTATAATACAGCAGAGTTCTGCTGAATGACAGGTAGGAGTTGACACGTATTCACCTTGTTCTTTAGAATTCATAGATCAAAAACCATTTGTGGTATAATTTCCATTTTGATAAATCACGTCACACTAAAAGGAGGTGCCAGGAGGCTCAGTTACATAAACTGGTGTTGGTCTTCCTAAGTTTCTACAGCAGGATGGGACAAAAACCTGGAAAATAGCACCAAAATGCTGACGTTGCTCTCAGAAAGGCCTCTGGCCATGGGACAGCAGTATTTGTTTATACATAATAAAGAAAATGGAATGATTTTGTAGGGCAAATTCCAGGCTGACCTCAATGAGCCCAGAGCTCTGGAGCATCTCTCACCATTTGCAACAGTGGGGTCTTTATCAAATCACCACATAGCCATAACCTCATCACATTGCTGCAACCTGTGACAGATGTAGTTGTCATGCACTTGTAAATCTCTTTCCTGCCTTTTTGCTCTGCTCATTTCCCTGATCCTGGCAGAAGTTACCCAAATCACTTCCCTCCTTTTAACATCTAACCTATCACAGAGAAATTCCTTCCTCCAGTGGGGAAATGTACAGTCCATCTCTCACCCTTGTTCTAGTAGAAGGACATTTGTCCCTCTCTGAGGCTGGAAATCATGTTTCATGAGACATAACCTCAGTTGTGGGAGGACAAGTTGTAAGGCACCACAGATGCAAAATCTGTGCCTAAAGAAGCCATTTCAAACCGTTAAAGCAATTGTAGCTCCCTTTGTGCTTGGTGCTGTCAGGGTTGGACTAATGCACATCACCATCCAAAACTGACCCTGATCAAAGCCACGCTGCATCGCTGCATCATGTTTCTCAGCTGGCCAGCTCAAGGGTTATGGAGATTTCACCTGTGTTTGGTTTTAGACCCCTCTGAATCGAGGTTTTCTCTGAAGCCTTTGCAGTTACGAGGTAATACACAAGTTAATGCCTTTTATTAATACCATTTTGCTCCTAATTACAGGATTATAAGAGATCACGGCCTCATCAACCTCAGGAAATTTCAGAGTGAGTATCAGTTGTAACTGATTAACTTTAAAGGGGCCTCTACTTGGGAAGCACAGCTCTGCATGTTTCCAGTTTCCAGTGCACCAGTGTGGTTTATTCATGCTGGACCCTATTCAGATGGTCTGAATTCCAGCAGATTTCCTGCCCTGACCATTTCCAACCAGATGGCTCTAACTATTCCCAGCTCAGTTTTCATTACTGCCTTGGAATTGCTCTTCAGCAGCATTTTGGGCTCCACTGAGTAGGGAGAGGGATGAAGGTGAAATCTAGACCTTTTAAGTGCATCTCGCTACATCAAACAACATTTAAACATCATCTTTTATGCTTTTAGAATTCTAAGGGCTGTATAATTGTGTTGCTTTCTACTCAGCAATCTGTAGTTGTGGCAGCAAAATGGCCAAGAAGCATACCAAATCTGGATCTAGGAAGTGTACCAAATCCTGATCTAGGAAGTGTACCAAATCCGGATCTAGGAAGTGTACCAAATCTGGACCTTTGAGCAGATCACAGGGGCTGGTACTCACTTCAGGTTCTACTGCAGTTATTCTCACAGCAGGAGAGATCAGGAGTGTCACTCTTTTCCCTTCCCTAGTTCTGGAAAGGCGGTATCCAAAGGAAGTTCAAGACCTCTATGAAACAATGCGACGATTTGCCCGGATTCTCGGCCCAGTGGAGCATGATAAGTTCATTGAAAGCCATGCATGTAAGTATCTGGAGGATTCTAGCATATATCTTCTTCCATCAGCATAATGAGGGGTTGCATCATCTGCAGTCTTTCCTAAATACATACCACTCCTGGAGGGCAGGAGGTTGTTTTTCTCCTCCTCCCCATCTACCTACCTCAGAGAAACAAATACATTTGTGGTTTCATACATTAAATGAGCAGCAAGTGGTTTTTTTCCACTGAACTCTGTCTGAGTGCCTTGTTTGATTTCTCAGTTGACTGAACATTCTGGTCATGCGTTAGAAGTAATATTTTCTTATCAAAAGAGCACTGTTCATTTACTGGGACTCTGTAGCACTGGAAGAACAAAATCCCTGAAGTGTACGTATGTCTGCATTGAGAGATTAGGAGCTGGCAGCAAATGGTGAATTCTTTGAAAGATCCATGTTAAGCTATTACATATCTACATAATTATATAGTACTGTGGTCATTATGTCCCTTACCTTAAAGGGAGAGGCATTGTTCCATCACTGAATCATCTCAAGTCTTTATGCATAATCATAGCATGCATTTAGCCACATTCCAGTAGGAGTCATTGTATCCTGCTTAATTCTGTGACTTAAACTGGGGAAATTGTTGCTCATTAGGAGGCACAAAGCATTTAAACAGTTGTGACTGCATTTTCAGGACACCCTGGGTGAAATACCAAAAGCATGATCCTGCAGAATCAGGAGTCCCACATGTGAGTGCAAGCCCTGGAACCTAGTTTTGTTATTGTAGTGACAGCAAAGTCCTCAAGTTAACCTGGGAGTGAAGTACAGGCATTATCCAGCTCTCCTGAGTCGTAGGAATGAACAAATTTGAGAGAAGCAAACTTGCTCACTGTAAAACCGAGCAATGCCTGGAAGCCAGCTGATAAAAGCTACAGGTAGTAAATACCTGTGAGCAAAAGAACACGGGTATTTCATCTTACTCACTGCAGGAAAAGAGTTGTCTGCAAGGAAAAAATTTGGAAGGTCCTGTTATGAAAATCATAATTCAAAGACCATATTAGATGCTGTAAGGAGCCTGGATGGAGGAGTTTTTCAGACCTATTGAATTGCCTTCCAGAAAACCTATGTTATTGTTACTTGCCTTGTCCAAGGTGTGGCAAAGGAAGTGTCAAAGCTTGAAGATAAACTTCTCTAAGCACACAACTGCTAGAAACAAGTTAAATCTGTGATCAAGGAGTGTTAATCACAGTGAATATGAGATCTGATACAGACTTGTACAGGAAGGTTAACCCAGGCTGTGGTTCTGTGTCCTGCATAGCTGACCTGTGCAGACAAAGAAGAAACAGCAACGCTCCTGGTGCACCACAACTCACTGCCACTCCCACTGACCCACATTTGTTTTTTGGCTTTCCCTTCTGCTTGCTCTTGGGGCAAACCAGTGGAATTTGAGCTGCGAAGGGAAATAAAGCGACTGCAGGAATACAGAGCAGCAGGAATCACCAACTTCTGCAGTAAGTACCTGATGCATTATTCAGCCCATTCCCATTCATCAAGGTGTGGAAGGATGATTTTACAACATTTAGGATGTGTTGAATAAAGAGACACTTCTTTGTGAAATGCCTGCCTCTTTAACTGAACAGGGCTCTAGCAACAATGCTTCAGTCCCGCCATGCTTTTTTAAAGCTAGTCTGAGCCATCAGCTTGGAGAATGTGCTGTCTCACTTTGCAAAGAGTCAGAAAGAATGCATATATATATACTGTCATGGCACGGTGCTCCCCAGTGCTTTATCTCTGGCTACTTTCATCGCTTGTCAACAAGCATGATGTCTGGAGAGAGGCCTAAGACCTCTACATAAATGAAATAGCCTGGTTTATCCTGGAATTGGATCATGGAAACTTTCTTGTTTGTTTTTTGCCTAAAATTAACAGGCGGATGGGTGCAGGGTGGAATCTGATACCTTCTAATGCCAAGTAGTTGTCATGGGGGAGAATAGCAGAGTCTGGTCCAGACCTAGAGAACAATTTCTCACTTACCTCCTACTGTAGAACAACAACAGCCTGCAAATCTATCTTGACCAAGGCAGCTGGTGAGACGTGGTTTCTGTTTGCCATAGGTGCCAGGACATACGACCACCTGAAGAAGACAAGAGATGAGGAGCGCCTGAAGCGCACGATGCTCTCTGAGGTCCTGCAGTACATCCAGGACAGCAGTGCCTGCCAGCAGTGGCTCAGTCGCCAAGCTGATATGTATGGTTACAGTAGGGCTGTGCATTTACACACCTCTGCTCCCGTCAGGTGCAGAAAACACATTGCTCTGTGTGACAACAACAGATTCATTCCCAGTTTGTTCCAGTTCCAGTTAATTCAGCAGGGCAAGAAACAGCGATAGTGCTTGTTGAAGTGCAGACAGGGAGGTGACTGGTAAAGGCTCAAGAGTCTCAGTTTTCTGTATTCTATATTTCAGGACCTGAACTGCTGTTAATAAAGTCATAGAGGGAAGTAGGATATTACTTTATGGATAGTAATGAATGCAGAGATGACACTTGAGATGGTTCAGATGATTTTAGATGTAGCAGCATTATTAATGTGTAGTCACCCTGCACGAGCGCTTTGATTTAAGGAGTAAGCTGCATGGCAAAGGAAGTACATCCTGAATGCACGTGGTCTGAGAAGATGGTTTGTCACTTCCCCACTCACTGACTTTTTGTCATCCTCTCCTTCTGGGGGTGCTGAATATTTAGCAATCCTTTTGATTTCAGATCAGGGCCTGGGTTATGCAAAGTGAATGGTATCGTTATTAGAAGTTGGGGGGGTGGAAACAGCCAATACATGCAGTTCTTCTTAAAGAAGGAAAACATGAAGGCAATTAAATATTTCCTTTCTTTTCAGTGATTCCGGCCTGACCCCCACGGTCCCAGTTCCTTCAAATTCAGGTAACTGCTTGATGCTGATGATAAAAAGCCAGCCATGCACCAGCAATACTGTTCTGACAGCCGCTTGGAGAGTGGCTCTTGCGCTTGAGCGCTGAAGCATCAGTCCTCAAGCCTCATGGTTAAACTCTCCTTAAGTCTGCCTTAATCCACAGCTCATTCCACCCGCAGATCCTGTAGGATTTTTGCTGAGCTTCTAGATCTTTCTGACTACAGGTGGAAAACCCATCCTAGAGCTACGTTAACAAGGCAGGAAGGAATTTGCACATGGCAACAAAGTTTTGTCTTTAGAAGATAAAGGTAATCCAGGGTTTTAGTGGAGCTGTGTATCACATACCATAGCAATAGGAGCCTGACAGAAGGCAGATGTGGGAGTGACAGAATGAGATGGTACAAGGCTGCCTGTGCAACCTCAGTTTTCCTTTTCCATGAATATGCTTTTATATTCTTTAATTCTATAATCACAAATTATGGGTTGTTTTTTTTTTCCATCAAGGGAATCCCTACTTTTTTCAGTGCCCAGAAAGGACAGATTCAGAGCTCCAAGCCCTTATGAACAAGACTTCTACAAAATTCCATCCTGTTTGTTGAGGTCACAGGGTAGCATGCAATGAATAAGACTAGGATAAAGTTTTACTATAGGGCTGTTAAATGTTGCCAGGGAAAACTGGCTTCTGGCTCTGTCTCTACAACCGGTTTTTATGTGGATGCTAGTAAACTCAGAGGGGGACACTGAGTCTATATGTTTTTCCCCATTCCTGCCAGAAGCCTTGGAAATTTGGGTCAGAATACCAAGCAATTAGTCACTGCAGTTTGCACTGTGTTTTAAACATACTTGCTGATTGCTAAGATCTGGTTCTTTGGAGAGAAAACAGCATTGTGTATCTCAGGGCATGCAAAGCCCATGAAGCAGGGACAGCATTCCCCAGCTGAAGGGCTGATGTGAAGAATGAAATTCACTTCTTGTCAAGAATTCAGTGGCCCGTGAAGGTGAAAAGCCCAAGAGAACATGGATTGTTGTGCCTGTGGAGCTCAGATAGCAGGCAGTGTTTACAGCCAGCATCACATGTTGAAAAAACCCAAACAAAACACCGTATAGTTGCTAATTGAGCAAACATCCTGCATAGTGAATAAGGCAAGGCTACTGCAGGAAAACTGCCACGTGTCTCTGTAATTAAAGGCTGCATCATACTGAATATACAAGAGAGCAAATTAATGTTCTTTAACCTTACTTCTAGAGAGATCTTGCCTTTACAGCCATAATGTGTTTTCTTTAATGTAGTTTGTGTGCATTTCCTAGGTTTGTAAGAGAGTAGAAATCGGATTCTGGCATGGCTCATCATAGTGTGCTTGTATCTGGGCTATAGGAAGAGGGAACAGCACTGGGAAATACTATTAGCAACACAAACCAACCAACCTAACAGCAGGCAGCTCTCAGAAAGCAGAGTTTATGACCAACAGTGAAAGAGAGAACTATCAGTACTGTGTGTATCATAAGAGAAAAAGAAATCCACAAACTGCATCGGCTTTGCAACATCTGCATCATACTTGGAGGCATCTAAAGAACACTGCCTCATGGAGCTGTCAAATGCCAGAGAAACTGGCTGCTAATCCCAGCAATACGTAATCCCAGCACCCTTGCAGAGCACACCCTTTCACACCTGCAGGAGTCAGCCCTACACCCTGTGCACACCCTCCATGCAGCACCCACCTCCCTGAGTTGGCTGGAGGGGTGCTTTAGTCAGGAGGTTCAGCCCAGTTTAAGGAGGGTTGGTGCTAATTTGTCTTTCAGTTCCTCCTGAAAGCCAGGGAGGCAGAGTTAACAGTGCGAGAGTCTCATGCGTTCACAGCACTTTGGCACTTCCAAACTCCTGCCTTTTATCAAATCAGTGCAGTTTTTGTTAAGCCCTCAATAACCCTGCTGTAAACACTTGGATCACACTGGGTTAACATCCCGGATTTAACTGCCTCTGCTAACACGAGTAAGAAACAGTCACCACCAAAGTGCTCAGTTACTCACTGGTTTCCACGTTGTCTCCACAGGCAGACGGAGCGCTCCACCGCTGAACCTCACGGGCCTCCCAGGGACAGAGAAACTGAACGAGAAGGAGAAGGAGGTGAGGGAAGGACTGGAAAGATACACCTATGCAGAACACCACCCTCACAGTGCAGGGGTGCTCACACCAGCTGTCCCCTGTGCTCTGAATATCACCCCACTTACATGCCCTGCCTATGCTTCATTCAGGTTTTCCAGTTGGCTTCTTAATTTCAGCTACTGCAGCAAATGAGCTTGTTTAGCAAAGAAAGGCAGAGAGCACCAAGGGGCTATTACAACATCGACAGTGTGATCTCCTCTCTCCCTCCGTTGTGAGACTGGGCTGAGCAGAAAGGTTATTTTTACTTAATGAACATTTGTCTTTAAAACAGGCAGAGGATTCAAGGGCTTCACTGGACGCATCATTGAACCTATAGCAGAGCTCTTTCTATGTTAAAGCTATCTCCCAGCCAAACCCCAACCAGTTATGGTAGCTTTTTCCCAGCAACCCTCATGTGAACCATGGAGGCATTACAGGGGAAAACCATGGAAAGAACACCACCCTATTTCTGGTTTAAAGGCACATACCAAGGTTTTTGTATGCACATGTGGCAAAGAACAGAATCTGGTTTTCTTTAAGCCATGGGTTGTTAGCTCAGCCTGTTTGCAGTCCCATACCCTTGCCACAGTCACCTATAGCCCTGTTCTTTAATTCAGTGAAAAGCAACACCAGAAAACTATTGAAATAAAAGATAATGTCTTTCTTTCAATAGAAGCCATAACCTGCACTTAACCACAAGCAGATTTCAGTGTATGTGAAACACAGATGTATTTCAGATTTCTCCCCTCTGTGTGGAAGCTGTTTCCCCTTCACAGGAGATGGCAGCATTGAAAATCAGATCACAAATTCACCATGGAACATGGCACTTCTGGCTCCATTCAGCATATAAATAATTGTGACTAGGACATTATAAAGGGAATCTGATTTCCTTGTGAGCTGAGACAGAAGGTCTGAGTTCCTCTGAATTCGGCAGCTTCCTATCAATGAGGAACAATCATTAAGCGTTTCCTTATTAAAAGGAGGAGACAGCCACTATTTCCATTGGGAGTAATAGCACACCAGCTAGAAGGCAGCTGGTATTTGGGAGCTAAATGGGAACTCTGCAGCCCAACAGCAGGCTTTTGAAAGCAAGTCCTTTTACCAGACTTGCAGCCATGTCCCTGCACAGTTTCCATCGCAGCCTTCCAGAGGGGGCTGTGTGCATAGCTGCTTTTGTAGAAAGGTATTAAAGACTTAGGCTGCAGCGGATTAGTAGACAGATGCCCTCCCTGGCTCTGCTCCAGCATGCCCAATTGCTGGTTGCAAGTCTCTTTGGCATGTGTGCTTCCCTTGGTTTGCAAAGAACACCACCCACACAGGACACACTCATCGTTCCGCTCCTGTGAGCCGGGAGCTCGCTTTCATCCTCCTGGTTTATTCTTTAGTCAGGAATGTTTTTGAAGGCAGCAGCCAACAAGCTCCTCCCCTCCCTACCTGTGGATGGAAACAGCTCGCAATGCCTTTACCGTGTGTGTGCCCCCCTGCAAAAGCACACGTTTAAGATGCTTTCAGAAGAGTATTCCCAGTGTTGCTCCCCCAACAGGGATCACAGAGTGAAGGAGGGCGACAAGTGTTTGTGTTTATTAACTCCACCTTTTGTCTTCCAGCTCTGTCAGATGGTGAGGTTGGTCCCTGGAGCCTATTTAGAATATAAAGCTGCTTTAGTGAACGAGTGTAACAAACAAGGAGGCCTGAGACTGGCGCAGGCCAGAGCGCTCATCAAGATCGATGTGAACAAGACCAGGAAAATCTATGACTTCCTGATCAGGGAAGGGTACATCACCAAAGCCTGAGGACAGACATGAGCGCTTGGGCTGGAGCAGACAGACGTGGAGCAGCTTTGAAGTCACTCTGACAGCGCCGAAAGGTTTTAACAGTGTTGAATGAAGGACATTTCCCTTTGTTTAAAATCTTTTGGGGCTCTTTCTTTTTGGTAAAAACAAGCAGGGAGCTGTGTTAAATTGTATGAAAACTGACATCTCTTTGTCTGGTTTCCTTTTGACTCCGCCGTTTAACACTGCTGTTGTCAGAATTCCGCTGCCACATAGGGCTGGGAAGAATCATATACCGTATGAGCTGATCTTGAATGTGAATGGGCATTCGTCTCTAACACCTCTTGTAACTAAAAAGAGAATCAGGGTACTTTTATGCTGGCAGTGACCCAGAATGAGGACAGAAGAGCAGCACATAATGAGTCACACTTTGACTTTGTGTGAGTACAGGGGGACAGAGATGCCATCCCCTCCCTTCTTGTCTTCCCTCCTAAAGCAGTGGCAGCTTTCGAAGGAGATGACACTTGCCTGAGGGTGTAAAAATAGAGCTTGGAGTGGTCCGGTCTTTTTAACTTAATTGTGACAAAGGATGGGAAAGGACATTGCGGGGCAGCTCCTCAACAGTTGTTGCTTTTATGTGATATTAGCACAGAGCACAGCAGGAGAGCACTGTACAAACCAATAAGCTTCATCTGCTCGCTCCTTGATTTGCAATTGTCAAGTTCTATCTAATCTCTTGCTTTAAGTCTTTGTTGCTCCTGCTTGCTGGAAAAGCTGGATGTTACGACCAGAGGAACATAAGTATAAGGATGCTCAGTGCCCCGGCCTTCTCTCACTAAAGAGAGTAAGCAAGGAGCACAACAAACGGCCCAGAGCACACTGCAGCCCTTCCAGGGGCCTTACTCTCAGCTTACCACATTACCCAGTTAATCAAGAAAGCAGCAATGAGCTACAAGTTACTACACACACACTCCCCACCCCGTCACATCAGATGATCACTGCACGACTTCAGTACAGACCGTTTGTGTTTGCAAATACAGCTGGATGATGAAGACTGTGCTTTTCAGATGCAGCTTGGCACGGTTTACTAGACAGCGAAGTCTTTATCAAACAGCTTCCATTCCATTAATGCTGCAGCAACATCGCATAAGTAACCTAACAGCCAAAGCAGGGGGGGGTGTTGGTGCTCTCAAGTTTGGGAGCTCATGGAAAAGCCTGAGCTACAACTGTAGTGATGCCTACTTAAGGTTTCTTTCCCCAAGAGTAATTGCCCCGTGTACCTGAGGTGCCATTGAATGTGAAGTATTCTGGTTTGTAATAAAATCAAAATGACTTGAAACAACCTTACAGCCGCGTTCCTGGACTCTGAGTGAGACTATAAAGGTCAAGCAACTGCCTGTATCTATATCCATCAGCTTCACACCATGAGAAAGGAGAGAAATACACAACAGTGGCTGCATGGATCACTAAATTACCTAGAAAATAGTAAGACTTAAGGAAAAGCAGCAGTAATAAACTACATGGTGAAGATTAAGGTCTGTAGAAATCGAGACTCTATAGATTGAACAACCAGGGAAGGGACAAAGTAAGCTGTAAATCCTTGGGAATGTTTTTCCGAGTTGTCTTTTAATGCTGAACAGCCAAACTGCCTTTCCCCTTGCCCAGTCTCCTGTGCCATCACTGGTACAAGAAAGCAGTAGGTGAGCTAAATACACTGGTCTCTGCTGCAACCATCCCCAAACCTGCCACATCCCCACCCAGCAAACCTCAGTGATGTTTCTGTGTCCCAAAGGGACCGCAACAGGACTCTGAGTGTGACCAAACACTGAACTGCCCAAACCCGAGCTGAAAAGCCAGGAGAGGGAGGCAGGACCTGAACCTCTTCACTCAAGGGCTTTCAAAGCGCTTAAAATTGAATAAAACCCCATGAAGAGACAAGCAGAACGACCCAAACGCTGCAGCTGAGGCTCCGAGCGGGCTCAGCTGCGCTGTTGGTTTCCAAACAGAGCCGGCTTTCTGCAGGAGGCTCCTGCAGCGCACAAGGGCTCAAGCCAACACCAACAAATCCCTGCCCCTTCAGTGACAAAAGCTGCTGGTGCTTCCTCCCCTCCAGGCTGCCACGAGCACCATTAAACACACAGGAAGGGAAAGCCATGGGACAGCCCCTTATTCTCATCCCTCTTTTCCCAGCCGGGTGCACTCTACTATAGCCTCTCCAAACCACTTCCCAAGGCTCAGGGAAGGTGGGATTTGGGGACAAAAGCTGCCCCGATCCAGTCCTTCCTCCTTTAAATCCCAGCTCCTCTCCGACTCCTCACAAAATGTCTCCATTGCTGCTGCCAGAGCCAGCTCCAGCTTCCCAGGAGCTCGCTGTTTCCTCGCTGTCATCTGGAGAGGCTTTCAAAGGGGGGGATCTATCTTTATCCGCACCGGGAAGCGCCATGCGCGGCTCTGGCACTGTGCAAGTAATTAACAATAATGGAAAGTTGAGGTTGCCATGGATATGCTGCTCTATTTACAACCCGCACCTCGCCCCAGCACCCAGCCTCGTGCAGCAGCCCGGGGAAATCAGAGCCCCATTCACTGCCTTGGCATGGGGCTAG
>JAVHNF010063221.1:0-13359 GCA_034783455.1 Micropsitta finschii
AGATGTAGTAAAGACAGCAAAATAGAATATGTCTCTTTATTTACAATTGAAAGCATACTCTATTATGCCACTGTATTTTCTCTTCCCTTCCTTGCTGTTTCATTCCTGTTCTCTTCCCTGCCAAAAGAAAAAGTACATGACAGTTGACAATGCTATGCCTTCAAGAAGATGTATGAAGTGGTGAAAAGGATGCTTGATTCTGGAGTCTTCATTGCAGATTTTGGGGAAAATTTGCTCTTTGTTGGGTGGAGCTAGAAGAGATTAATTTTAATAGCCAGCTGGGAGAAGCTGACTTAAGGTCACCATCTGTTAGAAAAAGAGTTTATCTGTGTTTGTACAGAGCCAACACAGAAGAGTCTTAGTTTTGACAGAGGCCTATGGACATGGCCATGACACAAATATATAATAATCTTGTAATGGCCCTTTGCCCACAGCAGGCTCCAGATAACTTTTAGGTGTTTTTATCTAAAAACATATACTAAAGTGAACAGGGTGGTCAAAGTTGAGAGTTATTTGTTTCCTCTTGAAGAGATTTTCCCTTAACACTGAGAATTTAAAAGAGAATTTTGAAAGTTTCTCCCTTGGTGCTAAATATCCCCCAGCAATAGTGACCGAGTTGCCACGCAGCGTTTTGCACATTAGAGCACAAAATGCTTTTGCCAAGGCTGTGCCCTTGTGTTCATTTCACAGATGAAGAAACTGAGGCACGTGGGAGAAATGTGATTTTATGAAGAGTTGCATGCCAGGTAAGTCATAGAAACTGGAACAGAAACCATGCCTCCTGCGTCTCTGCCCAGGCTACTCTCTTACTCTCTCAGTGTGCTGTGCCTGAAGTACCCAGTGATTTCAGACGAGGAGCAAGACGTAGCTGAATATCAGTGTAGGAAGTGGTTTCATGATCATCCTATAATACACATTTAAAAATTATATTAATGTTTTCAAATGCAACTGTTGTCCAAAAATGGAGTCTCTCAGATTGTGATTTTCATTTGTGTGGGTTATTTTCCAGGCAGAAATTTTAACGGGCATCCCAGTTGGCAACCTTGAAGATGCTGGAAAGGTGGGCCGCATGCTGTTAGAAAGAGGGTGTAAGCTCGTAATTGTTACTCTTGGAGCAGAAGGCTGCATGATGATATCAGTAGAAGAACCCATTCCAAAGCACGTTCCTGCTGGGAAGGTCAGGGCTATGGACACTACGGTACGTTTTTGTGGTTTAACTGTCTTGCTTTAGAAAAGACTGCTTAAGCACTAAGGGAAAGCAATGAGTAATGAGCCAAATCTTTGGGCACTAGCACAAAGGCTAATTTATGATGTGAAATTGATATCTTGCTTCCAGCCTCTCATATATTAAATGTCAGTTCATTAGAGTTTTATAGTCTGTATTGTAGATGAGCTAGAATTATTATACATACTGATAGTATCTTCATGTTCCTCCTTTACTGAAGTCAGTACCTGTCTCTGACTGTAATGTGTGATGCCTGTGGCTTGAACTCCAGTCCTGCTTTTTCACCTTTGCCCAGTCACATAACTCATCATGTCCAGAATTCAAATGCTGTGGAAGAAAGGAGTTACTACTGTCCTCACAGTCTGAAACTGAATGTTTGTCTCTTTTGACACACACATGAATTGCTTACCAGGTCCTAGCATAAGGTGCTCAAAGACATAATTTTTAAAGAATTTAGTGGAAAAAACCCAAAGTTCTTGCTGTTTCATGACGACTATTTTCTCATGATAGGTAAGGGATACTTGGTCAGAGGCATTTTAGTCTAAATGCAATACCCCCAGCAAAAAATGAAAACAGGACAGGCAATAGTTAAGATAGCATTGCTATGAAAACCTTACCACATTGCACATATGGGGCTATTTTGTGTTCCTAGTATTATCTGACATAAATCCAAAATAATTCCAGTGGAGTTACTGAGAGCAGAGCAGGTCACGTTGTATGTACTAACTATACATTTAAATGCCTGTTATAATAACGTCATATTACATATGTTCTGTTACAATGGTTCATTAAAATCCTGGAGATTTTGCCATCTGGTGCATTCCATATCTGAATTGCATTAATAATAACTAGTTCTTGTAGCATGTTTTTTATCCATGGACCTCATACTGCTTCACAAAGAAGGAAAGCAACTGCTTAAAAGATGAGGAAACAGAGGCATAGAGGACTGAAATTACCTAGCTCAGTAGCAATGCAGTGGCAGAGCTAGGAGTATAGTCACTTCATCTAAGACAGAAGGTCACTCATAGTTTTGAACTGTGATGTGCTGATATTGTGGAAGGCTGTTTCACTGTTAAATTTAATCCTTTTCAGTTTAACTCTGAAACAGAGATACTTTGGCTTTATTTTCCTCTTTTGCCCCTTTGTCATTTTGAAGTTTGACCTTGAGTTAGTGCTGAATTTGGAATGTCCTTAAGTTCTGATTTAAGGAAGTATTGCTGTACCGTGCCGTGCATAAGGTTCTTGGTAGGGGACCAGAAACACCAAACTGCCTCTGCCTGCTTTTAGCACTGAATTAGAAGTGCCAAGGGAGCAAAAGGCAGAGCTCCCAAAGCTGCCCAGAAGCAGGGTTTATCAGCTTGGGAGCAACACCTTGTGAACCTGGCAGTATGGCTTGCTCTGAGTTGGTAAAACCACTATCGCTATCAAAGCTTAGTGTTAGAGTTTTTCTTTACATCACACAGAAGTGATGAAGAAGAAACATGTGTGATCTGCTTCTTCAAAAGGAGCAGAAAATTGCTGCCAGATCAGCTCTCGTTTGGTATCTTAAGATATTTGCTGCTCTTGGAATAAAACGGCAATACTGAAACCACAAAGTGGGGCTGAAAAGTGCTTTTTATCTTGCCTAGCAGTTCAGAGATTCATGACTGAACTAATTCAATGCTCCTCTTTTTTCTTTTTATTTTTTTTCTTCTCTTTTTTAAATGAAGCAGTTTCTTTGAGTTTCCTGAATCCTTGCCCTGCCTCCTTGTGGCCAACAGGTTATTGGCTTTCACATAGCAGAGGATTTTCACAGTTAATTTTGTTAATCTGCTTAAATACCAGTGGGTTGTTTTCAGTAAAACAGCTGCGCTCGGTTTACTCTTGCAGACTGAATGAAAAAAGATGTGTTGGCCTTCCATTAGAAAAGCCTTACAGTGCTTAGACTGATTATCACTTTGCCTGAAAGCAAATGGTTTTAAAGCAGCCCTTCCAAACCTCCTCAACTAACCTGGATACCTCTGTTACTAAGATAAATACTAGATGTCCTAGTAGGGCACGTTACTGTCTTCAGAGGCTTGTCTGCAGTGGATCCTTCCCCAGGAGAATAAACTCAAGCTGTTAGGTGGCTTAGCAAGTAGCCACCTACCCACAGAGTAATTCAGAGCTGCTCATGTGCAAGCTCTTAGCATGTAATTTAATACTAAACAAAACCTGCTACCTTAAACTGCCCTGACTTCAGCAGCTCGAGGCACCAGGGAGTCATTTTTTAAGCTGCCATAATCCAGTCACATCTGGTTATGTGCCTGTATCCATATTGACATTGTTTGGATCCACAGAAGGTAAAGTTACCACCAGACAGAGTTAAAATGTGTGTATAACCCATCGCAGGACTTGCAAAAGACTGCAGACCCCTTAGGAAAATGGTCTGTATTAAAACAAAGCATTTCACTTAGAAGATACACATTTGAGATACAAAATGAACTTCAAAGGCTTCCTTCACTGCAGAATTTTTCCCATAGCTGCTTCCACTGCCTGGAGTCTTCTCTGCAGCAGTGCAGCTTTAGCACTGCCTCCCGGCCCTTTCTGCCGGCCACAGCAGTTCTTGACATCTTTCACAAGAAAATACTTGCATAAGTACAGCCACAAAGATTAAGAACTTGAGTTCCCTGTCCCACACTGTGTGCTCCCCATTCTCCGTGCTCATAGGTTCATCAGACAGACTACGGGTTGTTAGACCGTAGAGCCTGGCTCTTCCTCTTAGCTCTTGAGATGGTTAATCTCAGAGTTTATTGGCAGAACACTGGGAAAAGCTGGCTCCATCTCCCGCTCTGTGGTGGAACATGAATCTTCAAGATTGAAAATCTGGCATTTTTCACCCACACTAAATCAATGCTATAAAGGGGAAAAAAAGAGGCTTGTTGATTTTTTTTTTAGCGCTAATTATCTTAATGTGGGCTTTGCTAATGTATGCAATGCTTCCCATGACTGTTAGCAGAGCTCTCCATACACAGTCCAAAACATGTCGAGCACGAATAGGCGTTCAGAAGGAAGTTTTGCAAGACACGGTATTGTAAAGCTGAAACATCTGTTTCTCCTGTTATAGCTGAATAGTGCAACAAGCTTTTGTTAAGAAAATAAACTTTCCCTTCGTTTTACTACTTTGTGCTATTTTCTATATGCAAATTTTGAATAAAAACAAAAATAAGTGAATTATGGAAAAAACATCCTCAGATTTACTATATGAAAGAAATACCTGATGAACCTTACTAGCCATATCAACCCGTATTTAAAGCAGATGACCTACATAAGAGACATTTGACATATAGAAAAGTATTAATGTGTAGATAATATAAGAAAAGCATACATTAGAATCTGTTTTCATTACTTTAAATAGTTGCTTTTAACTTCAGTTGACTGCATGAAGTTAAATATATGCATTTGTTTTATTTTTGGAAGAAGCTATTTCCACTTTAGGTGAAGCCAGTACACGAGGCTGCGTTAAAATAGCTGTGAAGGATAATTATATAACTCCACTTCTATGACACTTCTTCAGTTGGTAGCAGAAGGTTTCACAAACCATTCACAAATTTGATAACCATTTCATAGAAAACAATAATATCATGCACACACATTTAGCAGTTGAGTGTGTCTGTGCGTGAAGCGGTTTGCCTGCTGCCGAAGCAGAAAGCACAGCTGAGGTGGAACGCAGCAGCTGCTTGAGAACACAGCTGTGGGACATGACTGAACACCACCAGGTCAAAACTGTACTTGAGGTGAAGTGGATGATCTGTGTAATGAACCACATGATGATCCTGGATCGCGGCATCTGCTGCTGCACGAGCCCTGAGCACACCGTCCTGGCAGAGGCATTCCCGGTCTGATGGCAGGGAAGGCACCACCGTTGTCTATGGCGTGGAGAATGAAGTTCTGCTCTTTTTGCCCCTTCACCCTCACTCTCCCCCTCTGCTTCTGCAGTCATGCAAAGTGTAATTTACAGCACTATTTACATCTATTTACATTTACTAATTATATTCCATTCAAACTGCCAAGGAAAATTTGTCAGAAGAAAGTAATTACTGAAAGCTGGGATTCGGCCAGCAGTGAGATTAGTTCCCTTCCATTTTGCAAAAGAGCACTATAGGATCTAACAGAGCTGAGCGCTTCAGGTGGCAGCTGGGGACCAAGTCATGCCCCTGAGGTGCCGTGGAGGCCTGCCTAGGGCTTTGTATATGCAGGTGGGCTTTGTGGGGGCACTCGGGCTCTCTGGAGCTCCAGGTTATCCATGGGTTGTCCATGCCAGGCCTTCCTGGGAGGTAGGTCAGTCTGGTGATGAGAAGCTGTGGCAGGCTGGAACATGTCTGCTGGCTCTGGGGCTGCACCCCGGGACTTGGGGCTTTGCCTTTAACTGTCATTGCTCCTTGTAGTTGAAGGTGTGGTGTCCTGTCTAGGATCTATGCTTTCAATTGGAGGGTTGGCACAGGCAGAATCTCTCTTATGTGGAGGTACTAGTGGAAAATGCTGACCAAGCAATCCAGAGCTGCCCCACTGACACTCCTACGTCCCCATTTCCAGGCTTGCAGCACAGAGGCCACTCTGGGGAGGGAAGTACTCTAGGGTTAGTTTTAGTAACCTCTGGTTTGCTCTAGAGCTCAGTTTGAATCAAGATGCTGAATAGCATCCATACATGCTTGCATCAGCTGGGGTGACTTTCCTATTTCTATCCCATCAGGAGTTTTAAGTGCAGTTGCTCTGCTTAAGCTCTCTTCATCAGCTTTTCCTTGACCTCAAGGTCTACACATGCCAATGCTGTGTGCACAAAAGTCCTGCATTAGCACACTCACAATCAGGAGACCAGGCATCTGCATATCTGGCTTAGGCATGGATGTATTCCCTGTGAAGGCAAATAGAGACACATGAGCAAACAATGTTTAAATGGAAATTTGTTATCACTTTTCACAGAGGTGCCCCTAGTCCAAACAAGTCCATGGTCTCCCTTTTAAATCTCATGGAGAACCCAGCATGTTTAACTTCACAGTATTTCTAAGCACAGCGTTAAACTCCCTGTATCATTTCTCATGTTGCCAGCATTTTCCCCGTCTGGTTGTGCTTTTTGGATACAGAGAGTACACAACCTGCTGAGGGAAGCTGAGGAGCTCAGCTTAGGTTGATCTCCTTAGCCTTATAGCCTTTATAAGCCGTGCTTATAAACAGGAAACTCATTTGAGACATGATCAAATTCAAACCTTAATCTACTCAGTTATGCCTGAAATTTGACATGAGTGTATGATTTATTCCATAGAGTCTTACTCTGTGTGACATTCTCAGAGACAGATGATACATACTATTTGTCACAATCATAAATGTTACCACTGTTTTTTCATGTCGGTTCTGCAAAATGAAGGCTCATTGCTAGAATATGAATTTGTCATCAGATGTTTTGTGTTCGAATCCTACTAAGTTTCCCTCTGATTTCTCATTGCAGTATATTACATCTGGTTCTTTTGCTATGGGAGAGAATTAGAAAGGCTGTCTTTAAGCAATTGAGTGCTCACTGTGCAACTTTGCATTGAACTCTGAAGACATTACACAATCTTTATTTTAATAAAGCCTCATATAAATGTATAGCCGTATAATTTTAGATATGTCACAGTATTCAGGCCTGTGCAGTAATTGTGGTCTGAAGAAGGCAGTGTGGTTTAGCAATTTGAACAAAGGACTGAGTAAGAGTTCCAGGGCTCTGCAAAAGACTTGCTGTAAATCCTTGGAAGAGTTACTTGTCCTCTTTGTATCCCAATTCATCTATCCGTAAATTGGAGCTGCTATTAATGTATTGCATGTAAACCATGAGAAGTCTGTTAGAGATCAGAACAGAACCTGGGAGGCCTTTTTCCCAGGCTTGTCATATAACCTCAGGCCAGTTGTGCTTCTTTGGGGGCTTTGCAAACCCATTGAAGTTCTGCTTGAAATTAAGAGGTCTTGTCTGTAAAAATATGGTTTACACTAAAATTCTCTGACTTAGCTGTATCTTCTGGTTTGGAGGAAGCCTGAGCCAGAGGAGTGAAGTGGACACTGAAATAAAGCCTTAGAATATAAATAAATCCAAAACAGTCCTCCTAATAACAGCAATTCTTTGTCTCCTGACTTTGTGGCCTAACGTCTGAAGCTCAAGGGGATATAAATACAACACTCTGTGCAATGACTAATTACTCAAAATTCTGTGCATCAGCAGAAGTGGGACTTGTGGTTGACTCTAATATTATCAAATGCTTTTGCTATTTAATAATCTTGTAGCCGTACATTAGCATGCCGTTTGCACAAAGAACAGTGATTTTATTTCGGCTATCTCTCAACAAAGTAAAAATGCAGCTGGTAGTAAATGAAGCGTTTGGCAGACAATGTGTCTGATGTACAGTTCTCTAACTTGCTAAGAAGAGAAAAATGCTGTTGAGTGTTTAACCTTTTCCTAGCCAAGGATGTAGCAAGGAGTAAAGTGACCACAACGGGCAAGATTTTATTTTTCTTCTTTTCCTTCTTTCTCTTTTTTCTTTTTTCTTTTTTTTCTTATTAATTTTTTCTTCTCTTTTTCACATTTTCTCCTTATTTTCTTTTTATTTTTAGTTTTTCTTTTCCTTTTATTTTCTTTTCCCTTTTCCTTTTCCTTTTTCTTTTCCTTTTCTTTTTCTTTCCTTTTTCTTTTTCCTTTTCTTTTTTCTTTATCCTTTTATTTTTCTTTTTCTTTTTTCACCTTTATTTTTATTTTTTGCTTCCTTTTTTCTTCTTCCTTTTTTTTTTTTTTTTTCTCTTTTATCTTTTCTCATTTTTTCTTTCTTCTCTTTTTTCTTTTCTTATCTTCCCTTTCTTCTTCAAGGAAAGAGGAAAAAGTTACTATCGGGCAAACAGCTTATCTATCAGTGGGGTTTATTCACACACCAACACAGAGTAATTATGCCCAGAGCTCCCATTAACATCCCACAGACCGACAGCATAATAGCTTCCTTTCTTTAACACACAACCAAAATAGGTTAATAAATAAGTTTAGTTCCAGTCATAGCCCACTTTTTGACTTCGACTTCTGCATTCCCTCTTTTACAAATATGGAATCCATTGAATTTTGGAACAGAAAAGCCATGAGGAATAAGTTAATCTTCCAGACACTCCAATCAGCAATCTGCACTGTAAATCTATTTAAAGCTGCATCTATTATGTTCTGAAGTTCAGCTGAACTGTGAAAGGGCACATGACTGAAATCACTGCATTTGAGTTGACTCACAGTTAAGTGTAGATGGGAATTGTTTGGCTCATCACAAGTTTCTGCTTCTGATTCAGGCCTTCTAAAGACACTTCTGTTTTTGAAGGATTGGCCGGCCAGTGGCTGAAGTGTATACAGGTATCCAGTCAGTGATGAGAGGGATTACATGAGATGTGTCTCTCTGCATTGGCAGTCAGCTGAGAAGTGGTGGAGCAAGCCCTCTTTCCTCTTTGAGAGCAGAAAGCTATACTATCCCCATTTCACAGATAGGAGAAATGGAACAAAAAATGTTAGCGATTAGGTGCTCTGAAACACCAGCTAAAAATGCCCTCCTCCAAGTTATATGGTGAGTTGGGGTCATGCAGCCAAAAAATGACCCATGCTACTTTCTTTACTTCTAGACAACATTGTCATGGAAGGAAACACTGTTTATCTGCCTAGTAACTGTCTATTTTAATCTGTAAGAACAAACAATGTAAACAAAATGAGCAAACAGAAGCAGGCTTGTACAGAACAATTTGCAGCCTTGTTTTCCAGTGGAAGATTCCACAGACCACCCAGGCTTTGCTCTAGTCCTTTTCTCAACCACGGAGCATCTAATTAAATCCCTTTCCATTCCTGACTCTTAAGTGGAAGAGAGCCTACAGTCCTGTACAGTTTCTTTCCAGATGGAAATGCATAATTTAACAGAGCTGACAGGGAGAAGTGGGCCCAAAGCAGTATTAGCATTTGCCACAAATTGGATTAAATTACAAGGGGGTACTTAATGAAGATGTAGAATAAAAAGAAGATTAAAACCAATATTTAGAGTTTTTTTAAGCCCCTTCTAAGATTGAAGAGTGCCAGGGAACAAAAACTTCATCATAAATCTGAGTTTCTGTCCCAGTTACTTTAGTGATACCAAGAATTGTTCTGTTTGGCTACACACCATCCATATCAGTTCATGATGTTTTGTCCCATTGTGTCCTACATCTTTGTTCTGTATACATGTTTACATAAGTTGCTAAGCACTTCACATTATTTACTACCTCTGTACTCACAACACTCACAATACAAGGTAAAGTACTATTCTTACCACTGCTTTGCAGATGGGGAACAAAAGCACACAGGGGCTGGCTTGCCAGTGGCAAGTGAACCTGCTTCCCTTGATAAAACCATAACTTCTTCTCTGTGCTTCTCTTGAACGAGAGTTAGGACTGGAGGAAAAATTTTGTCAGGGTATCAGTTGTCTCGTTTTCAGAGCTGGACATCATTGTCCGTGTCCATGTGAATGAAAACGTGCACAGTAATGCAGAGTTGCTTTGCATTGGATGCTTCTTGAAGAGGCTGTAAGGGATTTGTGGAAATATACTACAAGGACACATGCTTTGGCTCCACTACTGTCATAATGAGAAATATTCCAGTTCAGAAGTTAACCCATTTGATTGGCCTGGACAGAAAAAAGTAGGGACAATGGCAGCATTTATGCACCAACTGAATTGTTTTGTTTGGGGCCAGAACAAGTGAAGAATACAGCATCCAACATCTGGACCTGAGATTATGTTCTCATAAGGTCTAGGGAAGCTAAGTTCAGAAATATCTTGAAGCTGTCTTTGTGCTATTTCACTTCTGGGATGCTTTAATAAATGAAATGATGATATAGTTTATACAGGTTGAGAGCAGAGTAGGAAATGCCCTTTTATTGCTTCTCTTGGGCTAACCATGGTTTGCAACATAAATCAAAATCATTGCAGTGGAACATGCTGCATCCCTTTTCTTGATTTGCTCTTCTTCCCTTGTCTTTACGATGAAGGCAGCACAGGGTCTCCTCCAAGAGGATGTTCAGTCCTGGTATGTGGCTCACTCTGTGCCTATAGCAGATACTGGGCCTCCAAAGTATGCATACAAGACAGTGTCAGTTGTAATGGTGTATAGCACTCGAGGATATCTGAGCTGCACAAAGGGTGGAGAGGAAGGAAGACCAACTGTGTGCAGCCATCCTTTCTAATTAAATTCCTGCAGTTAAAAATAGCTAGTGGAAGCTGGCGCTTCTGGCACATCCAGAGCGTCACCTTCCCAAGCATCTTTTTCTGGCCTGAGCCGTAGGAAGCTGCAAATGTGATCTGCTTTGTAATAGTGCAGCATATTCTTGGCCAAAATCCTCAGTAGTTTTTACCTCTTGTGTTTATGGTTAGCTTACACATGTCTTATGCCTCCTTTTCTTCTTTAAAGCTAGTTTCTGCAGAACCAGCTATCATCTTGGCTATTGTGGAATGTAACCTAGTCTGCTCAATTTGTTCACAAGTTCTGGCTATGGTGAGAGAGAAAGCAAGCTTGGCTCCAGAGCCCCTTGCCTGTGTACTTACCCAACTGTGGTAATGTTGATAATGAACTAAGACCTGATTTCCCCCAACAGAGATTTCATTGCCAGTTCTGGTCACTACAGAAACCAGAAAGGTTTGAGTTGGATTGGTGATATTGCATAATTAGGTTTTCGAAAGAACAGGAACAGAGAAATGAGAATAGTGGGGAAATCAGGCTTCTTGCTTTTGCAAATTCTAACCACAGAAAATGACAGAAGTTTTATTTCTTATAAAGAGTAAAGGACTTAAATCTTTAGTAGCCTGTCCCAAGGATAGAATGTGTTTTACAGCTTAAGCTAGACTAATGGAAAGAAGCTAAAGCCGTAAGTTTTGGTGATTGATGGCAGTAACTTATAGAAATGTCTTTAATAGAGAGTTTACAGTTGAGTGTAATGATTTTGTCACTTTTCTAGGATTTTATGTCTCTGTGTGTAGAAATAGACATAAAGGTATAAAACCAGCTCTTCTAGAACAATTCCACCGTAGAAAGCCAAATTCCAAATTCTGGCAACAATATTTACTTATAGCAATGGCTCTAAGTAGTGTTGGTTTTATTCATTTCAAAGCACAAATAGACACAGAAATTCTTCACTATGAGAGTGTTGAGGCGCCGGCACAGGGTGCCCAGAGAAGCTGTGGCTGCCCCATCCCTGGCAATGCTCAAGGCCAGCTTGGACTGAGTAACTTCTTCTAGTGGAAGGTGTCCCTGCAAATGGAGGGTGAGTTGGAACTAGATGAGCTTTAAGGTACCTTCCAACCCTGACCATTCTGCGATTCTATGGAATACAGGGAAAGGGTAAGAAAAGTCTTGTGCCTCATAGCTGCTGTCTGTGGTTTTGTTACTGAAATCATTAAGGATGCAGTAAGTATGTTTGTTGTAAAGATCCATTTTAGAGGGAATCCCACAGAGAATACCTTTTGGTGCTTGCAGTGTCTTGGTGCTCACCTACTGCTGAAGACCATGAGTGAGGTGTGGGAACTCTGTTTCCTGTGCGCCTGCCCCACAGGTCAAGGACAGCAGAATGGGTGGGTAGCAGAGAACAATGCTCCAGAGCAGAGCAGCAGTTCTGGCTTGTAGGTCACATCTGGCTCAACCTAGAGAGAGGAGATACAGCTCGAGTACTCATCAAAAAGTTTAGACAGACTCAGTAGGAAAAAGAATGCTGGGAGCTGGCAAGAGGACAATGGTAGAGTGAGCTCAGACAAAAAAAAACCCCACTCCTGAAGTCTGGTGGTTTCTTTTTTCCCTCCAGGATATGTAGTTCTGAGGTAGGCAGGAGCAGTGGCCAGCCAACAGAGCCTAGTTACTTTTGAAAGAGGCACTCAAGCATATGGAGCTTTCGTGCAAAAAAAGAATGGCTTTTTGATCAATTCCAGGCGAGATGGCAGTTGTGTCATTCCGAGTGCATCTCATCAGATTAGATGGGATCACTAAGAGTCTTTTGACATTTTCAGTCGGAGAGAAAAAAACCCCATGTGTGGTTAGTGAAATTGCCCAGCAAAGAAGTTTTCCCCTTCTGACTTGGCTGTTAGATTATGGGGTCCTGAAGCCCTGATGTGATACTGGGTGACACAGTCATGGCAATTTGGCCAGTTCTCTGCTGGTTGGGGAGCTGGTTGGCTCCTTGTTTGGAAGGGAAACCTACTGCCAGTATTTGCAGAGTACTATCAGCGTAACATGATGTATTCTGGGCAGGGCTTCAGCTATAGTTTCATATGTTCATTACATGAAATTTGTGAATTAACACGTAAGCATGAGCTTTGTTAGGAAGGAATTACAAGTTGGCATGAGCGTGACATGAATAATGAAGGGAATGGAGTACTTCTCAAGGAAGTGAGATAAGTGGAGCTTTTGGTTAGAGTAGGAGACTAGCTGTGTGTTGCTGAGACTTGATAAACCAGTTTGAGAAGTACAAATCAACCTTCTGAGCAGCTGATGTATTTAGTGACAAACTTCAACCACAACTGATTCTGTGCAAGCTCAAGCTTTGGGAAAGGTAGATAGAGGTCCTGTAGCATGTTCAGCTGAAATCTTGTTTCTGTTGTTGGCAATATCTACGTGCTCCCCTGTTGTTGACCCATCTTGGTGTATAAGCTGTTCTTTGCAAGAGTGCCACTGGAGCGTTTTGTATTGAGCTGAAGTGTGATGAGAGTGCTCCACTACTGTGTTTCGTAGGTCATAAGTTTTCTATGTGCACTCCAGCAAAAAACCCAAGTGTGGAGGGTTTCCTCTGCTGGTTTTGAGTTTCTCTGTGAGGAATGAACTCTGAGATCAGATGAAAGGAGGTCACAGAACACAGCTTAGATGTGAAATGGGGGAACAATCACATACCAAGGCAAAAGCTAACTGAAGTTTAAGCTGCAGATTTACACAGATGTGTATCCTAAATTGAACTGTTCCTTGCCAAGATATCTTATCACTCTGGTAGCATAGGAATCAGAGTAGCGGTGAATTGTTTGGTTGATGGGAATTTCACAGGTTCAGCAGCATGCATCCATTGTTTTCCAAAGAGCGCGTGGAGTTCCTGGTTCAGTGCTCTTACTCCATTGTGTAAGAAAGA